>JAJIBD010002061.1:0-25784 GCA_021461705.1 Cryptotis parvus
GACCTGTGTCTAACACCTTGCACAAAAATCAGTTCAAAAATGGATTAAAGATCTCAATGTCAGACCTGAATCCATAAAGTATGTTGAAGAAAATATAGAAAAAACCCTCCACGACATCGATGCTAAAGACATCTTCAAAGGTGAAGCACCATTAACAAAGCAACTAGAAGAAAATATAAATATATGGGACTACATGAAACTGAAGAGCTTCTGCACCTCGAAAGAAACAGTGACCAAGATAGAAAGACAGTCGACGGAATGGGAAAGAATATTCACCCAATACCCATCTGATAAGGGGTTAATATCCAGGATATATCAGGCACTGGTACAGCTATATAAAAAAATAGCCAACCCCATTAGAAAATGGGGAGAGGAGATGAACAGAAACTTTGACAAGGAAGAAATCCGAATGGCCAAAAGGCATATGAAAAAAATGCTCATCATCACTAATCATCAGAGAGATGCAAATCAAAACAAACAATGAGATATCACCTCACACCACAGAGAATGGCCCATATCCAAAAGGGTAAAAGCAACAAGTGCTGGCGTGGATGTGGGGAAAAGGGGACTCTCATACACTGTTGGTGGGAATGTCGACTTGTACAACCTTTCTGAAAACAATATGGACATTCCTCCAAAGACTAGAAATTGAGCTCCCTTTGACCCAGCCATACCGCTCCTGGGAATATACCCTGAAAGCCAAAACGCACAGCGGAAACACAATCCGCACTTTTATTTTCATAGCAGCACTGTTCACAATAGCCAAAACCTGGAAACAAACCAGTATGCCCGAGAACTGATGACTGGATAAAGAAACTGTGGTACATCTACACGATGGAATACTATGCAGCTGTCAGAAAAAAAATGAAGTTATGAAATTTTGCTATAAATGGATGGATATGGAAAGAATCATGTTGGAGTGAAATTAGTCAGAAGGAAAGGGAGAGACATAGAATGACTGCATTTATTTGCATGGCATAAATATACTAGGTGATCTTACCAAAAGTGGAAATTACCACAAGCGTGTGGGAGTCAGAGGTTGGTTTAGATAGAGAAAAGGAACATGAGTGAATAAATGTCTAAAGTTCTGATGCTAACATAGAACTGAGCATTAAGGACAGACAAAAAATACAAATGATGGCTTCTAAGTGTATCGTAGTGCAACCCACAATGTGTGGGAGAAGGAGGAGAGAGAGAGGGAGAGGAGAGGAGATAAAGAACCCGCCATTTAGGCGGGATGGGGAGGGGGAGGGAATTGGGGACATGGGTGGTGGCTGAGGGGCACTGGTGGAGGGCGGGGTGCTGGAACACTGTGTGACCGGAAACCCCAAGCCGTGAGCAACTTTGTAATTGTATATCTCACGGTGGTATAATAAAATGTTTAAAAAAAAAAAAAAAAAAAAAAAGATGTTCTAGAAAAAAAAAAAAAAAAAAAAAAAAAGTAACTTTTGCTATTTATCCTTTCTATCTTCTTCAGAGAAATATTGATTCAATTTTCTTTACATTTTAATTGCCATCTTTGTTTTTGTTGTCATTACTCTCAAGTTGCAGGAGGGGATTTACATATCCTAAATAATCTCTCCTTAACAGGAACATCACTTTCACAAATATCACTTTCTATAGGTTGCAACAATTTTAAACAATAACAATAAAGCTTTCTTGTTTGTTTTTATTTTAAGCCATATCACCAGTGCTCCAGAGCTCACTTCTGGCTAGCACTCAGGATCACTTCTGGTTGGGCTTAACATGCGGGATGCCAGAGATTGAACCAAGCTGGCCTCATCCTAGGCACGTTACCGCACTAAACTGTACTGTACTTCTTAGTTATTTTACATGGTAGTGAAAGTGATTTGCATCTAACTTTTATAGGGTCTTAGGATTACTATATCTATATCTATATCTAGATCTAGATCTAGATATAGATATAGATATAGATATAGATATATATACACATATACACCAATACCAAAGTTATTTTTATGTATGTATCCTTTCATAATGCTGTCTTATCCCATTCTAATTCAATTGAAAAATATATTTAGCATTTCTTAGAAGGCATTTTATGCTCATTAACAACAGTATTGCTATGCATATAGCATAACCCTGAGCATAAGCAGGGGTGGCCCACAAACAAACAAACAAAAATAAATAAATTGAAGTCAGATACCTTTTGAGGTAAAGGGAGATTTGGCCTGGCCTAGCAGTATGGGGCAGGGCCTACTCCTAGCTCAGTGCTCATGTAGTGCTTGGCAACAGTGCTCGTGGCAATAGTTCTGCCAGGGGTAGAAGCCATGGCTTCTGTTGGCCGGTGTCTCCTTTTTTCTTTCCCATCTTTAAGCCCTAAGGTATCTCTTTTGCATTTTTATTAGGAAATTTATGCATCTCTGTCTCTTTGAGATAAAATCCCTAGGGATTTAATTTGTTCATTTGATTGAGTCGTATTTTCCAGCTTTAGATATGGTAAAGGAGGTGGGAAGTGTGTTGATACAGATAGAGAGAGAGAGAGAGAGAGAGAGACTGAGAGAGGAGGAAAAAGAGAGAGAAGGAAATAGATACAGATCAAGAGTGTATGAGTACACATGGTCATTAAAAAAGCATTCATCCTCTCAAACTTTATATATTAGTGTTTTGAAGGGGGCACCTCACCCAGTGTTGCTTAGGGTTATTCCTGCTGCACTCAGTCCTCACTCAAAGCCAGTTTGGGAGACCATATGGGATGCTAGGGATTGAATCTTACACACAGTACTATCTATCAGTTAGTAGAAGAAATTCTTAAGAACTCTCAAAAAAACCTTTGTAGGATATCTATCTATCTATCTATCTATCTATCTATCTATCTATCTATCTATCTATCTATCTATCTATCTATCTATCTATCTATCTATCTATCTATGTTTTTTGAGTGTTCTTAAGAATTTCCTTGCTAGTACTTAGATATTTATTACTGTATATATATATATATATATATATATATATATATATATAACTGAGTCTTGTAGATGTATTTTGCCAGCTATACTTTTTCTCCTACTGTCCTACTGAAATGGAACAGAAAGCAGTCCTCTGGAATAGCCCTCAAGAAGTTAAAAATGCTGGCACTCCAGTTTAGAATTCCTCATAGCCTCTGCTCTAGATTCTAACATTTTCCTTTAATTTATGGTTCATTCAAATTTGGAAGGCCCATGTATATCCAACCCAGGGCTGTGCATTTAATCTCCTTTACTTCCTTGTATTGTCTGTCTATTTCTATCTTTCTTCTGTCACCTTATAACTTTCTCTTTAGAGTTAACATCATTATTAAACTCCTAAACACAAGTGCACACCCACACACACACAAACGCATGCACACTGAATGTTAGATGTACAGTACAATAATATATTTTACCTCCCAAGATGAGAACACAAAGTTGGGTGTTTTATATTGAGGTTTATGCTGAGTTGTGCCAATTTGGAGGAGGGTAATTATAAGTACTAGTGTCATGACTTGCTTTGCTTGTTTGACTATGGCAACTGTTAATGAGTAAATAGATCGATAGATTTCTGACTGGTTTGTGTTATTCTTGTAAAATTATTGCTATCAGTGTATTATTGTTAAATTAATGTTTCTGATAAAGGAGTTTGTGTTAGAGCTTGCTAATATTCCATCTTGTTTATATCTTGACACTTTGTCATAATGATTGACCACTTCAGGAATATCAGGATAGTCTTGTTTTAAAAAAAAATCAGCATGATATAAAAATAAAACTCTTAGGGTCCGAGTGATAGTACATCAAATTGAGCACTTATTTTGTATGTGGCAGACCTGGGTTTGATCCCGGCACCCCTTCATGGTCCCCAAACCAATAGGGAGTGAACCCTGAGCACAGAGCCAGGAGTAAACCCTAATCACTGTTAAGCATTGTACCAAATAAAATAAAATAATTCTCTTGGTTTATGGATATAGTGAACTTGGTATTGATAATTTACTATTTAAACCTAGAGAGACATGCAATGACTGAGCTAAGACTTAGCCAATTTATAAATGAAGCTTGATATAATGAACAAATCCTATTCTTCAGTCATTTAATTTTAGCAAGAAAAGTTATAACAGTAAAGAATTCACTCAGAATTGACAAATATTGAGCCCAATGAGACTTGAAGCCTCATTCTAAATGACCTATAACTAGATATATTTAGTATTTTTACTTAAATATCACTTCACTTCATCACTTGTCTTCCCATTGTTCATCAACTTGCTGGAGCAAGCACCAGTAACATGTCCATATGTCCTGTCCTATAGCTAGCAAGCGTACCCAAGGGCATCTGCTTTCTCCAGGGACAGGAAGAGCCTCAAGACATTCCTTCAGGTCACAGGAATGAGGTCCATATTTGTTACTGGTTTTTGGCATATGAAATGGGCCAGCCCCTGGCAGAGTCCAACTTTGCTCTAAGGGTTCACTCACACTTGTTGGGAGGGGCCTTGCTGGCCAGACTTGGAGTGGGATTTGGGCTCCTCCACCCTTCCTCCACCTCCATGCCAGCTACCCTGGAAGAGCTACCCACGCCAGAACCACAGCTCCATGGGTATGTGTGACAATATTCAATAGTACTAGATGTTAGGATCAGGTCCTTCCCATAATCTTTCCCATTTATACACTGTATACAGTTCTAGGCAGGTTCTAGGTGATACCCGTCATCCCAGTAAGCCTAGCAAGAAGCCGGAGCAACCCACACATTATGAGGTCCGTCATTCTCAACATCCAGACTTCACAGTTCCTCAGAGCTCCATCCAAGAGAAAACCTGATCTTTCCCCTTTAAGTTTCATCAGTAAAGGCTCAAGATGAGAGCCTTCTACTGAGAGTATACCACCTACATGGCAGAGCCTGGCAAACTACCTGTGTTTTATTTAATATTTGATTTGCTATTACTTAAATGAATGCATATAATATATTATATATGTTTGGCTTCAGTTATTCATGAATAAGAGAACTTTATTAGTAATAAGAAAATTAATAAGAAATTATTAATAAGAAAAGTTATAACAGTAAAGAATGCGCTATTGACAAATACTGAGTCCAGTGAGACTTTGAAACCTCCTTCTAAATGACCCATAACTATGATATAGTCTTTTTGCTTAAATAAATGGATATAATATATTATATATGTTTGTTCCTCAGTTACTCATGAATTAGAGAACTTTATTGTTTGTTGTTTATTTTTTTGCTTTTGGGTCACACCTGGCATGCTCAGGGGTTACTCCTGGCTATTCACTCAGGGATTTCTTGGCGGTGCTCAGAGGATCATATGGGATGCTGTGGATTTAACACAAGGTTGGTTGCTTGCAAACAAGACAAAGCAGCTCTCCCCGCTGTGCTATTGTTCTGGCCCCTAGAGAACTTTATTGACATATTATAAATATACCAAATGCTTTCCAGATGTAAATTTTTATACAGAAATTTTTGTCGGGCCGGAGTGATAGTCCAGTGGGTAGGACGTTTGCCTTGCATGCGGCCAGCCTGTGCTGGCCTGGGTTCGATCCCGGCATCCCATATGGTCCCCTAAGCACCACCAGGAGTAATTCCTGAGTGCAGAGCCAGGAGAAACCCCTGAGCATTGCTGGGTGTGACCCATAAAAAGCAAAAAAAAAAAATTGTCAAGGCCATGTATTGTTTGGTTTCACTCTTAGAATGGAGGAGATGAGATAAGGAAACACAGTAATAATAAGAAAATTAAAGCAATGGCAAAACTACATATTACACTTTATATTTACATTTAATGCTCACCATTAAATTCCAGTTTGTCTTCATTTTGTGTCTCTAAGATTATTGAATTGGCCTTGACTTGTATAAATATTTAGGCCCAGGCTTAAAAAACAAAAAACAAACTTGACATCTATTGCCCTGACTATAGTATAATCCAGAATTATAAAAGATTTAAAAGATGATGTCCTGAGACCAGAATGATAGGGCAGCAGGTAAGGTGTTTGCTTTGCTTGCTAAAAACCCAGGTTTGATCTCTGTCACCTGAGATGGTTCCGTGTCTGCCAGTAGTGATTCCTGAGCACAGAGCCAGGAGTAAGCCCTGCACCGTAAGTGTGCTTAGCCCCCAATAAAAAAAAGACTTGTGAATAGGCTTATAAGTTTCAACTGAGGCTGGACTAATGTTCCCCAGGTTATTGAGTCACCTTTTATATTTCACTTATGCTTAATTTGGTTTTTATTGTGTTTTAATCAGGAACCATTAAGCGATAGCTTGAACCAAGTTTGGAATTTTATGTAAAATCATGAAAAAGGGCACAAGAGACTGATGAATATAAAGAAATGAAAAATAGCAAAAATTCAATTTAATAACATTAAAATTAAAGCACCAACTTGTTCATTCTCATAAAAATCATCAACTTTATTCTAGCCCAATCATGAGAGCTAAATGCTAGCTAGGTTAATGATAGTCTTACTAATCTGTCATCAGACTATTAAAAGACCATATAGGGCATTGACCTTTGTAATTATGCTAATAGCAAATCCTACTTTATATCTGAAAATATCAAAGGACTTCAAAAAGGAGTCTCCTTCAGAGTGTTTCTTCATTTTATATTGGGTTTACATTCATAGAATGAATTCAGTTTCTTTTCAGTTTCTTTTCACACTCATATCACCCACACACCATTTTTAAATATCTCTAATATTTCTTTCTATGTGCAGAGTGAAAAATATTAGTTAGGAAGAGAGGCCATTACTACTATGCATACTAACATATTTGGGGGGTAGAATACATAACTTTGGCAGAAGGACATGGATATTAGCATTTCTAGACCATGACCAACATGAACTTAGTAAATAATACGCATATGTCTTGGGGTTGATATTACAGTGATCTCTGGATTCTAAGTCCAACTTTAACACAATTGACTAAGTGTCTTTAAATTTTCCTATGATTCATAGACTTTATATATATATATAAATTTCATAATGAAATATTTATAAATAAGTGAAGTATAATAAAATATTAATGTAATTATGGAATGAAGAGATTTACAATTTATGGGGCTTTTGCTTTGTGCATGTCTGACCTGAGTTTAATCCTCGGAAGCCCATATGGTCCCCAGAGCTCACCAGGAATAATTCCTGACCACGGTAATTCCTGAGCTCAGGAGAAATCCCTGAGCATCACCAATGAGGCCTAAGAAAAGCCTAAAGAAAAACAAACAAGCTTAGAATGTAAATTACTTTTAATTCATCACTCTAGAAGGAAGAATATACATCATCTCGTGCATTTCCTTCTATTTTAAGCTCACAAACATTCACAAAGTCATACACATAAGATGATCATGTTATAAAAGCATTTTCATGACACTCTTTTATATGCTAACATTATAATGTAAAAGTATTTATTTGGTTTCATATAAAATCACTATATTTTAATGTGTATTATTGTAGCACATTTTGATTCTTTTTGTACTTTGAGTGTCCTCTTTGTTAGATGTTTATCCTATTACCTTTTATTTTGCCAATGAAGATTAAAAATAAAATAAAAGGAGATACAAAAAGCATTATAGAATTATAAGAAAAATGAAACCAGCATGCATTGAATAAACATTTGAATAATAGAATAATAAGAGAAAATAAAGAACACCTGTTTCACTAACTGTAGAACTCCATCAGATTGGTTTTTTCATATTTTCAAGTCCCTTTCTGAAAATTTTACATTTCAACCTGATAGATAATTAAAAGGCAATTTTTGATGTTTATCATTTCTGCAGAGATTATTTTGTGGGGATTGTCAGTCACTCATGCAAAGTCTGCGCACTACTAAACTACACTCTCAGCCTACAGATTTTAATGACTGCATCATTCTTTTAGGTCATGAGATTAAAATAGTCCCCCCAATGCTGGACATTTTAGGGTATTTCCACTTTTTTTCATTTTGTAGATAATTTTTTAGTTTATAATTTCATTTATATTTTGGTTTTTATCTATGCAGTTAATTCCTGGGGATAAATTCCCAGGAACAGAAATGCTAAATCAAGTGTTGCAGATGAGGCCGACTTGGTCCAGTCAGCTCCTAGCACCACACAAGGTTTCCCAGGTACTGCCAGGTATGACCCAGAAACAAAACTAAATTAAAAAAATAAAGTTGGGGGCCGGAGCTGTAGTCCAGCAGGTAGGGCATTTGCCTTGCATGCGGCTGACCCGGGTTCCATCCCCGGCATCCCATATGGACCCCATGCAGTGCCAGGAGTAATTCCTGAGTGCAGAGCCAGGAGTAACCCCTGAGCATCGCTGGGTGTGACCCAGAAAGATAAAAAAAAATTGTGTTAGAGACCATGAGCTTCTTTTTTCCTTTTTCTGGCGATTGAGCCCAAAGACTCAAGTCTTGTCATTGGAATTTGGGTTCTGGGTTTCCATGTCCTGCTCAGATATGCTGATCCAGAGACTCACAGACATGGGGCAGAGCTGCTACTGGTTCTCCCTGTGCCCAACCAATCACGAGGCGCCTGGGAGGGATGGCGGGTTCTAGCCCGCCACCACAGCAGAGCTTTGCAAGAAGCCAGATGACCCCCATTCCATGATGGCCGCCATTTTCCACATCTGGGCTCCCCCTCGTCAGAACTCCACCCAGCAAAAGAGCTGATCACAGCCCGGCTTGCGCTGTCGTTCATCAATAAATGCTGGAGATCAGAGCTGACTACAAGATTATCCCACCCTCACGGCAGAGCCTGGCAAGCTACCCGTGTCGTACTTGATATGCCAAATACTAGTAACAATTATGTCAGGTCATTCCCATGACCTGATGGGATGGTTTGAGGCTCTTTATGTTCCTGGAGCGAGCCGATGCCCTTGGGCTCTACTAGCATGAGACAGGAGATAAGGAGATGTTACTGGTGCCCGCTACAGCAAATCAATGATGAATGGGATGACAAGTGATCACTAGTTTGTATATTTTTAATAAGCGTTCATTTTAATAAGAGAAGCTATTGATAATGAGCTGAATGCTAATATGGGATAAATAATAAATATTTTGTATATATCAGTGCACCAAGGATTCAGAGAGTTGAACTTATTATTTCCTTTACAAGAATAAAATTCTAAAAGCAAACTGGCACTTGATTAACTTGATCATAAGTCGCACCATTGTCTTCAACTCCAGTATGTAGACACATAAGCAGTGGTTTTGCTGCCCCATCAATTTTATGATTTCATCTCAGTTTTATGATCTGAGAGTAGAAGAAATTATTGAATGTGTAATTTTTATCAAAGGATTATGTCATGAAAGTCTTGAGACTAATGACAGTGTTTTATGTATAAGATAAAGAGAATAAAATTAGCTCTGGGGACCAGGAAGATCAACAGAGAACAATTTAAGTGCAGTTCTTTACCAGTGGCCACTCTGTGTGTTTGAAGGATTTAATAGCATGGAATTGCAAGGAAATAGCAAGGTGTCTGAAAACAAGCCTATAATAAGGATGCAGTGACATTTTTGACAGATGAGAACATTTGAAAAGTGATTTGCACATTCAGACAAAAACGATCTTTGAAAATAGCTGCCTAGTGAAATAGTTTAAAAGACACACCGACTTTTAAAGTTTTACCTTATGGAAATATTTTCCAAGTTGAGGTTTGAACTCATTAATGAACCTGGGATCTGAGTGTCAGAAGCACATGAGTTTGACAAACAATGATTTAAGTTTCCTTGAAACTGCCTAAAGATTTACTGATATTATAGAATGAATCTTATCTTCACAGATGTTGCTCTTCAGGGTGGTAGAAGTAACTATTAAATACATAACTAAGGAAAGATAGGATAAAGATTAAGACTTTTGCATGTGAATGACACCATTTTGGTCCCAGATACTAAACAGTCCCTGAGCATTGCAAGGAGCAACTGCCAGTCACAAAGGCAGGAGTAGTCCTGAGCCTTGCTGGGTTTGTTCCCAGACAAAAATTAAAAATTAACAAACACACAAAAAGAACACATATTCAAGACCACACAGAAATGAACAGTTTTCCACAAACCTCTGGTATTTCCTAAATAACAATATTTACTTTCATGCAAATAATCAAAAGGCATAATACTTACCCAATGATAATTTTCTAAGTAGTATCTTTGTGATCTAGATATCTTGCAATCGTATTATTTGTGCACATTAACTATTTGTTACCCCTGAACATTAAGGTGTGTTTGGAGGGAAATATGAGAGTGGAACAAAGATGAGATGGGAGACTCAGATTAAGTAAATAGCAAGTGTGTTTGTTAACCATTTTTCAACTTGTTTTAAGGATGTACAGCTGGAGTAGAATAATCAAATGCTTGCTCAGAATTTACTTCCTATCATAGGAAACAAGAGGGGGAGTATCCCAAGGAGTTACAATATCCTATGATACTTATACAATATTGAGATCTAGCTGGGCATACTAACAACTTACTACTTATTTCATTTTAGTAAATTAAAGTAACTGAATGGTTAAAAAAAGAGATTTTCATTTGAACACACTGTAAGATTTTTTTTAAATTCATCAAGTTAAATACAGCCCAGAATCTGCCATATTTTCATCATCATATCATAAATGTGCAAAATTCTATTCATGTCTAGAGGGGTGAAAGAAATATGGCCACAGTTTCATCAGTGCTGATCCCTTATGGTCTGAGTTTCAGCTCATTCATATACCTTGTTCACTAACACCCCCACCCCCCCCCAAGAACCTTAAAAACTGGGAACACGGAGATAATACAGCAGGTAGGATGCTTGTCTTGTATGCAGTTCACCTGGAATCTGTGGCATCTGTATGGTCCCTTGAGGCTGCCATAAGTAACCCCTGAATGCAGAGCCAGGAGTAACCTGAGCACAGTTTGGTATGACTCAAACACTAAAAAATAATGTTAAAACAAAGGATACAGAAAATGATTCACTGAATCCCAGGAGATAATTTTATGTTGTCTGAAAGTATATTAAACAGAATAGTGCAATGAATATGCTTATTCCCCGGCGGTACTACCTTAAAACTTTTTGTAATAATGACCATAAAGAAAAGCCCTATCACTTGACTTGATCACTTGACTTCCCATTGATCATCGATTTGCTCGAGCGGGCACCAGTAACATCTCAATACAACCTTTCACATGCTAGATAGCCCAAGGGAATCTGCCTGCTCCAGGAACATAAAGCACCTCAAAACATACCAATAAGTAATTGGAATAAGGTCTATAATTGTTACTGGTATTTGGCATACCAAATATGACATGGGTAGCTTGCCAGGCTCTGCCGTGCAGATTCTGGTTTTATAGAACAAAATAAAATATTGCAGCTATAATTTGGTTATTCATTGATAAAGTAAGGTAAATATATCCCATTCTTGGGCAAAGGTAGTTATAATAGACTATTGAAAGTCCCTTTATAGTGGTAGAGAACTATTATGTAGTGTCCCTATTGGAAAATGAGTTTTCATAGACTAGAGAACAAACTGATATTAGGGGAAATTGAAAAAATGTGTCATTCATGTTCTACATTATTAAATACAAATTTAAATATAAACAAAGTCCCTTATATTTTTGTATTCTACCAGAGAAGTGAAGGTTATTTCAATATTGCTCATGTTGAACATATCAATGTATATAAACATATATGTTCAACATATATACTCATGTTGAACAATATTAAATAAAAATTTAAACATGGCAAATTCCCATATATTTTTATGTTCACCAAAGAAGGGAAGCTGATATATATTCCCAAGTGTATTCTTGATGAAATGGTCATTTCATTTTTATATAAAATGTCATTATATATCAATATATAATATTATATACATAATGGCTTCTGTCCAGAAAACTCAGGAATATACATAGTTCAGGGATATAAATATGTTTCTTTTGAAACCATTATTTAAAATATCCTATTTTGGGGCTGGAATGCTAGTCCAAAGGTTAGAGTGCTTGCCTTGCACCTGCCCAACCCGGGTTCTATCCCTGATATCCCATAAATTCCCAAGTGCCAAGAGTGATTCCTGAGTGTAAAGCCAGGAGTGACCCCTGAGAATTGCAGTGTGTGACCCAAAAAGCAAAATATAAAATAAAATATTCTCTTTGAAACATCAATAAATCCATTTCAACTATCTTTCTATTTTATTTATTCTATCACTTAATAGAAGTTGTTAGCCCTTGCCCATTTTAAATGGAGTAGCATGATTTAGATCACCACTAATGACACTTCCACGCATACCTCATCTCAAGACCACACATGACTCACTCCCCTATAACAGTGTCTGAGGGAACTTGCTCATCAACCTTTACACCAGTCAGGTAAACTGAGTTCTGAATACCAAGTCTTCAGCTATGTGCCTTAATCCTGTGTCGCCACTTCCTTTCTTTCTATTCCTTTCCTCTCAGAAGCTCTTGATTGGTGAGTTCTGCACTGTTTTTTCAGATTGATGTCAAAGAATTTGTTGCCATCATTTTGTAGAATTTATGTATGACTGTGAAACTTGTATTCTAAAGAAGTTATTTTTTAATGCTTTTTGCACAACTTATTTAAAAGCTGTGAATTTCCGGGCTGTCTGTACATGAAGCTTGTATCATTTCTCTAAGTATGAATGATGATAGACAGTTACTCTTGATGAGATGTTCATTTTATGTTTTTACACTATATCCCACTACTCTTTTCTTGCCTGTAGAGCCTCATTTGAGAGATCTTCTTGTGAGTCTTATGGAAGTTCCTTTTTATGTAAGTTCCCAATTTGATCTGGGTGATTTCAGTATTGTGTCTCTGTCTTTGCCTTTTGTCATTCTGATTACAGTATGTCTTGAATTTTTTTCTATTTGACTCTATTTTAACTGGGCTCTTTGATGTTTTGAATCTAGGTAGGAGTTCTTCTGAACACCAGGAAACTAGAATCTATAATCTCTTTAACTAGGATTCTACATCAAATTCACCTTCATGTTCCTGAAAGCATCCCCAGCTTCTTAGATTCTTCCTCTTTATCTCATCCCATAATTTTCTGGTGTGCTGTTAATTTCCTTTTAGGCATTTTTCCATCATATGTTGTTTTCTAAAGTTTTTCAGTATCTTGTGTTGAAGGAATTATTCTTTTTCTCAGTTGCTATAACTATTGCTGAAACAAGTTTATTTATTTATTCATTTATTGCTTTTTGGGTCACACCCGGCTGTCGGGGAATGTCGCGGGGTCCCCGACAGTGTCAGGACAGAGGTTGTCTTCTACCTCCGAGGACGCCGGGAGAAAGATGAAAACTCACGAGTCCGGTGCAGTTCCAAAAATGGCTTTTAATAGTACAAAAGCTCTTCCACAGCAATCCAATATAATGAACAAACTCTAGCTCTGGTCCGAACTTAGACCATACAAAAGAGCCTAAGTCTCCCACCAAAGAGAGAGGATGCCACCCGAGCTGAGTCCTACCCAGAAGGAGCAAAAGGCCAAAGAGCAAAAGGCCAAAGCCAAAAGCCAAAAGCCGAAGGAGCCAAAAGCTGAAGGCTGAGGAACCAAAAGGCAAAAGGTGAAGGGGCCTCAAGTCAGCCCCCTTATATACACCAAAGTAACCCAATCGGGAGGTTGTCATGCCAACAAAGAACCCTAAACAGAGTGTAGTGCCACACCCTATTGCAGGTATAAACAAGGGTTGCACCAAGGACTAATCCCGAGATTATCTCTTATGTAAAACACTGGAGAGAGAGGGGCTGATATAAAGTAATACATCTTAACTTCATGAGCTTCATGTAATCTAGATGGTACCCACAAGGTCCTTATTATTATCTGCACCAGGGTGATTCTGAGTATCTTGTTCTCATGTACTGAAAGGGTCATACTCGCCTGCTTAGAGCAAACTAGTATGATCCTTCCTATAGTCTTCCTTTAGTCTCAGCGTAGCCAGGGTGGTAGTCTCCTGGTAAATTCTAACTGTCCCACGTTGGGTGCAGTGGGTATAAAGAGGAGCTGTGCCCAATCTAGAAAACATAGAAGTCTTAGTAGATGTATAAGTCAAAAGTTATTCAATCAAGGTTACTTCTGTAACTGCCACACCCTCTAGCAATGTTTACATAGAAGAGAGGTCTCATTAGAATGAACCTTGACTTAAATAAGATTAAGCTGGGAGTGAGTAAAACAACAAAGCTCCCAGATTAGCTAAATCTGTCATCCAACACCCAGCAATGCTCAGGGGTTACTCCTGGCTCTTCACTCAGGAATTACTCCTGGCGGTGCTCGGGGGACCATATGGGATGCCAGGGATCTAACCCAGGCCGGCACAGGCCAGCCACATAAAGGCAAACACCCTACCCACTGGACTATTGCTCCGGCCCCACAAGTTTATTTTTTAGTGATTTTATTGAGTTTATTTTTTATTCCAAATTACTGTAATATTTGGTAATGTAACTTTTGACTACAGTTTTCTAATTTTGCTCTCAAATTATCTTGTGCTTTCTTGACCACTGTGCAATAATTTCTCTGAGCTCTGTGAACATCCATGATGTCTCTAAAGGATAAGAGGACATAGTGCTAGTTGGTATTGGCAGTGTCTTCGGTGCTTTCAGCTTCATTCCTTGAGCATACTAGGCTTGTACACGGCTTTCCATCATGTCTGCAGTGCTCTGGGGGCAAATCTCTGTCATTTTCTCCTGGAGGAGCTCTCTGAGGGCTTCTGCTGAATGTCGCTCCTTTCTTTCTCCACCAGACCTCTCCAGCACGACTGTGAGGCCCGATGTGTGCTCCAGCACTACTGGCAGCGCCACATTGGCGCTAGCTCTCCTTTGGTAATGATTTAAAAGTTTGTGGTTTCTTACCACTACTTCTGCCTTTGTTTCTTACCATTATTGCTATTTTGCTACAGGATAGGTAAAATGGGACAGCATTGTGGTATTAAGAGAATTAATTCCTTGTCAGGAACAGAAGCTACCAGCAAGTCTATGTATGTTTTTACTGCAAGACTTAAAAGTGTGCACAGTGTGTGGTGTGATAAGTTAGATATGCCACATGTCATGGGAGCTACTGCGTGGTTCAGGGACCAGGTAGTGGTGAGTGGAGTTATACGCCTGGCATGTGGATGTGGCCTACAGCATTGGCACAGATTGTTCATTGCTTTTCTACTCTTTTCTTATCTATTCTCTGCATTTCTACCATCACATAATGGTAAATTAGCCTACTAAAATAAAAATATAGGGTTGAATTTATTGGAATATAATATATTTATTTTATTTTGTTTTAAATTCTTATTAAAATATATCATCAAATTAACATTACTAAGTTAATACCAATTAAAGTTTGTCAAGTTGCCTGTGAAAAAATAAAAAATCTAAAGCCTAACCTTAAGATTGAGGTTATGCCATATCGCACCACAGAAGCTTTGTTCATTTAAATTTTCATTTTTTTTTTTTGCTTTTTTTTGGGTCACTCCCAGCAATGTTCAGGGGTTTCTCCTGGCTCTGCACTCAGGAATTACTCCTGGCAGTGCTCAGAGACCATATGGGATGCCGGGGATGGAACCTGGGCCAGCAGGGGCTGGCCGCGTGCAAGACAAACACCCTACCCGCTGGACTATCACTCCGGCCCCCTTAAATCTTCATTTTTAATCCTTTGATTTTCTTAAATAAAAGTTATTAAAGAATACTATCATTTTAAATTTTTCTTTTTTCTTTCTTTTCTTTTTTTTTTTTTTTTTTTTGCTTTTGGGTCACACCCAGCAATGCTCAGGGGTTTCTCCTGGCTCTGCACTCAGGAATTACTCCTGGAGGTGCTCAGGGACCATATGGGATGCCAGGGATCTAACACAGGCCGGCATGGGCCAGCCGCGTGCAAGGCAAATGCCCTACCCACTGGGCTATCGCTCCGCCCCAAATTTTCTCCATGGAATAAAACTTTGCAAGTAATAATTTCTCATTACTTTTGAAACAACTTCTGCCCTTAATAGTGTTCTCTTGAATTTAATTTGCAAGGTTCATATATATATATATATATATATATATACATATATATATATTCATATTTATATACATATATGAACCTCACTATTTAGTATATTATATATATGCTGCCATTTCTAAAATTTAGAAAAAATGTTTTCTTATGTTGTGCCTCTCACATTACATATTTTAACTTCTGACTTAGTCATGTCGGAGTGAAAAATGGATATCTCTAGGGACTTCCATTATGTCAGATTGAAAAAATCATCTCTTTCGATTGCTTGAGGCAATTGCATGTTCAAACCCTCCGTGTCATTTCTCACAGTGATGTGTGTGGTTATACCATCTTCCTTTGTTTCAGGCCCATTTCTGTTGCTGATGACAAATCTCTCACTCAACAGTCAGTATAGTTTCATATATATACAATAATCTCAAAGTAATTATCAATGATGGCCTCATAAGATTGTTTTAAATATTTACATTAGCTCTCTAATCCCTGAAATATAAAATATTTTATATATAGTTAAAAGTAGAATTGTTTTTATAAGCACACTTACACAAGGATAAAATTCATAAAGGGAAAGAGAATATGTGAATAATAAGTAATGGTCAAGAGCAATGTAAAGGTAAAAGTCAGTCTCCAGAACTGCATATGCAAAGATGGGGAATGGAGGAGGGGGAAAAGGGATTCTCAGAAATGGTAAAGAGAAGAGTGTGTAATACAGTGTTGGAACATTATTTACCAGAAACCTTATTATTTAGAGTATTAAAAAAATTAAATATATAAATTGGTATTGTACAGAATTCTGTTTCCATGAGTACTTAATCTCAGCCTTAAACGGCTACTTGTTTTTTGGAGTGCTGCCATTTGTCTCACTCTGCAACTATGGATGTGGAAGACTTTCTTACTTCACTCTCAGGTCCTAATGATCTCATTTGATCTAAGACCTTTTGTTCCTCTAAAGACTCTTATTCTCAATTGCTGTGATTACTTAGGGAATACAGGCCTGGCCTGTAGTTATATATCTTTTGATATTCTCCCCCATACTATGAAACATTTTTACGTCTTATCCTTTTGTTTATTTCTTTTGTGGGCTGCACTCAGCAATACTCAGGGGTTACACCTAGCTCTACACTCCAAGATCACTGCTGGCAGTGCACAGGACATCCCCTGATACCAGATGGAATACGGGCTGGCCACATGCAAGACAAGTACTTATATGCTGTACTATTTTCTGGCTCCTTATTAAAGAAGATGTAAATCTTCTATACTATACCTTCCTGCTCACTACAGCAAAGTTGTATGCTTTCTTCCTCGTACCCATGGTAGAATTTTTCTTTGCACCACTCACTTGACAGTGGAGTCAATGTTTTCTAGTATGAAATTTTACTTGCAGATTCTCTTGTATTTCCTAGACTGTCAATTCCATCAGATATTGTGAACATATATATCCTATATAGCATCTACATTAGATTTTCATGACATCTTCTGTCCAGTTATACAATAACTATCATTGAATTAACTCATCTAGGAAGATCAGAAAAAAGAGATAAATTAATAAATTATTCAATGAACTACAAAGTCTCATTTAATTTAATGCTCATCAAAGAGTAATTATTCATTTTAAAATTTGAAATAAAGGGCACATACATTTTTAAAGGGCATTTTAGCTGGCAAAAAGTCAGTGAGACATTAAACATTATTATATTGACCCTTATTACTGAAAAAAATTGGCATTTCTGTATAAATGGCACACTATAAAATTAGCTTTTTAATAACTTATTAGATGAAAACACCATTTGGTAAGTTAAATTTTAAATTATTTAGAAAGGAAATAATAATAGAAAAAAATAGAAAATTCCAACTGAATATATTACTATTGATTTGACATTATGTTTAATGACAAAATAAAAACAGTGTTAAGAACAAGGAAATAGAACATTTTTTATTTTCTCCTTGAGTTTCTCCTATGGAATTAAAGGTTCTCTTTTCTCTTTTTTAATATTTATTTAATATAATCTGAATAGTTTAGGAAGATAAAAAGTACTTGAAGAATAAAGATAGTACAGGACAACAATGCCAAGAAATGAAAATTAGAAAAACAGGAAGCTATGTAGGAGGGAAATGTTTTATGACTTGACTAACTAACAAAAACAGAATGTAACAGTTTTCAATTTCCACTTTTGGTAGATACATTTATATTTGATTCTATGTGGCTATGCTATATGTGAGAGCAAACAAGCAACTAGAATAGCAAAATAAAATTATGTTTCCAAGAATGTCTTTTAGGATACGTACTTTACTGCTACAGTCTATTGAAAGGTTTCATTTATAGCAGAATCAGCTATACTTTCACAATGGAATCATCTGCAGAGGACAGAAACAAAATTGATGGAACATTGGTTGAGAGTGGACAATTTCAATGGGGCCTTTCCTTATTAATTTGTTTTCACAGAGAGTTTATTTTTCATACATGTTCTTGTTACTAATGTGGAGAAAGCTTCATATGGTTTTTTCTTCTATTTTCAGGAGACAAAATATTGAATCAAAATGCTCTTATTTTAAGAATTATAGCTAGAGAAATGTGAGGGAATATGGAGATATGTGTTCAAAGAGCTCATAGTTTCTCCAGAGGGGAAAACTCCGTTATGGTGATTTTCCATTCATTTATTCAAAAATTTTAGTCTGATGGCATTGAACGAGGAGCTAAAGCCCTTGTATTCTCAGTATGAGAATAAAGCCCTTGTTCTTGTAATATGTCAAGCTTGTATTCTCAATAACAAAGGGAAACATGTCAAAGTGCATCTCTTAAAATGAAAGTAAGCAGACGCTATGCTTGTGGAGCTCATGTCAGTAAACTGCCCAAACACTTCCCTAGCCAGTATTATCTCCTCTCATACATTCAAAATCAGAGGAAACCATATTCACAAATGCTATATTCCCTGTTTGATACTTTAAAAACATTCGCTTATAAAAGCATCTGAAATCAATTTATAAAGAATAAGCCAAAATACTCAGTAGCTCTATCATGTGTGTCATCCGTGAGTTAAACTACAAACAAAAAGACCCCACACATGTCCTTTATTCTTTCTCTCCTTCCCCATGACATTTTACCCACCACAAAGCAGAACACATTTTTATAGATACTTTTGAAATTCCATAAGACTCAGAGACATGCTTTTATGCATATTCATTGCAATTTGATTAATAATTGATGAGAAGGTCTGAAAAGCAGGTGGTTGAAAATTGAAAAAAAAATCAGCGCAGAGAGCAAAGTAGCAGGAGATTTCACACTGGCCTCAGTCCCAAGGGAAATAGAAGCAGCTAGAAAAAGGAGGAGGAAGTGGGGGGCAGAACCAGTGCTAAATGTCATCAGTGCAGTAATTTGCTTGATTTGCATATTTAATTGCTTCCTGTCTTTAGCAGTTGGCTCTAGAACTCAGACAACTCTTTCTTTCTGAGAAGTTCATCTCAGAAATGGAGAGACTTGTGTGGGAGAGGAAAGCTAAACCTAAACCTTGGTAGTTCTTTCCAGATTACATAAGTGTTCTAGTGAATTCTTAAATTAACAAGTCAAGGAATCGATCCCCAAATTTTAAGTCTCATGGAAAAGTCATTGTACAAATAAAGGACTAGGTTGGCATCTTAGTGAGTGAGTTTCTTAAATGACTTATGGAATATTTACCGTCATCTTGTTAAGTCATAATTCCTTGATTTCTGTTGCCATTTATGACATAAAAATACTGTCTTCATAACAAGTTTTTGTATAGTCATTATCATTTCAATTCAGACATGATAGGACTTAATAAAAAAGAACCAGTTAAACTGTCTTGCTCACTGTATCACTGTCTTCCCATTCATCATCGATTTGCTCGAGCGGGCACCAGTAACATCTCCATATGACCTGTCTCATGCAAGTAGAACCCAAGGGCACCTGCTTGCTCCAGGAACATATAGAGCCTCAAAACCATTCCATCAGGTCATGGGAATGAGGTCTATAATTGTTACTGGTATCTGGCATATCAAATACGACATGGGTAGCTTGCCAGGCTCTGCCGTGCAGGTAGCATACTCTTTATGCAGGTAGCAAGAGTAAGGTCTTGCTCAATTTGCAGAAAGTAGCCAGATTTGGGGACAATCTGATATGTAGGGCATGGCAGGTAGAGCATTTTCCTTGCATGCTACCAAAACCTGCTTTTGGTCCCTGGCATCCCATAAGGTCCCACAAGTGCCTCAGGAGTGCTTTCTGATTGCGAGCCAGGGATAACCCCTGAGTACTGCCATGTGTGGACCAAAAGCCAAAAAAGAGAAAAGAAAAAGGTAAAAAGAAAAAGGAGCTAGCGAGCTTTTGAGTACATTTGTCTAAATGCTAGTGCAGAGCTGTTTCCACCATGCTTATTATCATGAACCCTGGTTCATGATATCAGGATTCAAGCTGTACCAGATACTCTGACAGTTGTTTTGGATGCATCTAAAGATCTTATTTTAAATTCACAGTTATATCTTTATACTTTTAATTATTATGATATACCATTAAATCATGTCAAAAATGTGAAAGACACATGAACATTCATAATAATTAATAGTATTTACTTGTATTTTAAAAACTAAGTTAAGTGTCATGAACTCATACAGACTAAGCAACTAATATAGGAAAATTAAATACTGTTATTCATGTGGCACCGAGTGCATGTATTGCAATCCACAATGTGTAAAAAGAGGGAAGAGAGAGGGAGAAAGAATGAAGAGATAAAGAAGCTGTCATAGAGGCAGGCTATGGGAGGGGAGGGAATTGGGGACACTGGTGGTGGGAAATGGGCACTGGTGGAGGGAGGGGTGCTGAAACACTGTGTGATCGAAACCTCCAAACATGAACAACGTTGTAGTTGTATATCTCACAGTGGAATAATAAAATATTAATTAAAGAGACATAAAAAATTAAACACCGAAAAATAATCAATGCTAAAGGACCTGGCTAGAGTATAGTAGAACAATGCATCTACATCAAGATAAGATGTTTGTCTTGATTCCCCCAGCACCACACATATGGCCCCTTCAGCACTGCCAATAACGAACCCTGGATGTAGAGTCAGGAGCAGGCCGATAGCTCTGACTAGGTGTGACCCAAACAATCCGCTGTCATAAAACAAATACATAAATAAATACCACTATATTTACAAGGTCATTCACAGACACCTTTTCAGATACAAAGCATATTTGAACAACTGCTAGTATTTAAAATCATCACAGATATATTAATTGGCTATGACAGCGATGCCTGAAAAAAAAGAGGGGATGGTGTGAGCAGGGGCGTGTATTTTCGTCTCTAGATTCTTCTCCATTCCAGGCAGCTCACTGCACTCGATTTTTTTTCTAAACATGAATATGACATTTGAAACTTTGTTCATGGGGACTATTCAAGTAGGCCAAGCAGTGTTAATTCATCATCATGATTGTTCTAGTGCAGAAATAATTGTTTATTTATGAACTGTGTAGTCAAAATCAAAGTAATATTTAAAAACAATGGCAATTCTGGCCACTCAGTCTTATTTTCTGTTATGGAGGCAATGATAAATAATAAAAGAGAAGTTGATGCATATTTTAACAGAAATGAATCATTGCATAAATGTTAACTACTTATTTATTAATACTTAACTACCGTATGTAGTGCTTAATGACAAGTGCTAAAGTAACTGTTTTTTTTTCCCTTCTCCCCTTGACAATGTTCAGAGAAGCAAAGAATTCAGCCATATTTCCTTGTCTTTACTACTCTCCATGATCCTTTTAAGCCCTATTTCATCAAGCTTTTATTTGATTCTTTCCTGTGGAGACATTAGTTTTGTTTTTTGTTTTCTTTTTTTTTTTCTGAACGATGTGAATGAGTGCTGCCTTAAAAAAATCTGTTTTTACATATATTTTTCTAGTTTAAATGTCAATATTTAGGAAACTTATTTAAACTTGTAATTAATAGCCAATATTAGTGACTCAATTTAATAATGGATGGACTTCATTCCATTAACTACGTTTTAATACATGCTCCTCTTCTTGAACTTTGAACGTTTATTTAGCAATTATGTTATTACTGACATACTATTTTCTCCTAATGAATTTGGAACTTGCCAGTATTTGTCATTCTGGATAGGGCTGGGTGTCCCACAACTTTTGTTTGTTTGTAAACTTTTTTTTTTATTCTTTGTTTTTAGGATTTTTTCATTGTTTTGGTTCTTTTATTTATGCACTAGGATTTACAACATTTTAATAACAACATTCCAAATATTCAGTTTTCCTGATTTAAGTCTAGTAACAACATTGGCAGTGTCGCTACAGTATCTTTACTGAGGTTATTTCTTCTATCATTTTTGAATCATGTAATATAAATGGAGACTTTGATACAAAATCAAGAATAAATTTCTAGGAGAAAGGAAGGAGACTATTTTTTTTTTTTTTGCTTTTTGGGTCACACCCAGCAATACTCAGGGATCATTCCTGGTTACATCCCATATGGGGCCCATATGGGATGCTGCGGATTGAACCCAGGTTGGCCATGTGCAAGGCAAATGCCCTACCCGCTGTGCTATTGAGCCAGCCCCAGGAAGGAGACTTTTGTAGCAAGGTTTACTGACCTGAGATCTTGTATTGAGTTCTATTTTAAAATTGCATTCTAAACTAGTGCTGGAGTAAAAGTACAAGAGAGGGGGCACTTGCCTTGTACACAGCTGACCCAGGTCCTATCCCCTGTATCCCATACTGTCCTCTAAGCACAGCCGGTAATAATTCCTGAGTGTAGTAAAGCCAGGAGTAACTAAGTAAGCCATGAGCATTTCTGGGTGTGGCCCTCAACAACAAAAAAATTCCATTCTGAGTTATTGAAAAGCATTCCTCCACTTTCAGCTGCTGGGTCTCTGCTTTTTTGAAGATAGCCAAAAAATAGCCAACGTGGCTTCTCCTTTTCTTCATATTACAGTATGCTGTACTTTAAATGTCTTTACCTATGGAAATTATCCCACGTGTGGGAGTCAGAGGCTAGGTAAGACAGAAAATGGAACAGTGTGCTAACAATTGTCGAGGGTACTAATACCAACCTAGAACTGAGCATTAAACACAGGCAAAAAGATACACATGACAACCCTTTAATGTATGTTCTGTAATCCATATTCTGGAGGGAAGGAAAAGAGAAAGAGAGAGAAAGGGAAAGAAATAAAGAACCTGCCATGGAGGCAGGCTGGGGGTGGGTGGGGCGGTAAGGAGAGGGAACCGGGGACGTTGGTGGTGGGAGATGGGCACTGGTGGAGGGATGGGTGCTGGAACACTCCTATGACCAAAACCCAAATATAAACTTTTTAATTGTATATCTCACAGTGGTATAAAAAATACTTAAAAAATAAAAAATAGATGTCTTTACCTGTACTTTAAGTATCTATAAATAACTATTTGCTTTTAAACATGAGCTTAATATAATTCCAAGTTTTTATTTAAAAATATTTGTTTTACTTTTTGCCTGAACTATTCTGAGAAAGATATTTTCCCCTTGCTTTTCTGATATTTCCTTTGAGAGCAAGTGTTGTGGCCAGAGTGATAGTACAGCAGGGAAGGGGCTCTTACCTGGCCAACCTCATAGCAATCCCCAGCACCATATGTGGTTTCTCAAAACCTGTCAAGAGTGATCCATGAGTGCAGAGTCATGTATAATATTACGTGTAGAATAATAGTGCCCTACCCAGAAAAGAAATTAATTGTTCATAGAAATTCCCACTTTAGAATGTTGCCTTTTCTCAACTCATCTATTTGAACTATAGAATATAGATATTCTATATACAAATTATAAAATTGAATTAGAGAGTGGCACATGATCAAATTTTAGAATTGTATCTGTACTTTTTAAAAAGAAAGATTCCTTATGGTTACTGACTCTGCAATTCATTGTCTCTAGTGTAGGGTCCAGTTACGAATAATTTTATGGAGTTCCTCAGGTGATTCTGAGCTATGAATAACATTCAAGATAATTACTTACATGACTATAATTGTCTTCTTTTTTATACAGATGACTTGGTTGCCATTAAAAATTTTAATAAACTCAAATTTAACATATGAATTGTTTTCTTTCTATGCAGATTAATTTTATGAAGCTTTTTTAAATTTGACAATGCACTATTGACTAAGAAACACAAAATTGTTAACCATGCTTATAGTTTCAGACCAATTGAAGAAAATATTTTAATTAGTGTGAAAGGGAAGTTTAAAAAATTAATTTACTTAATGTGATATATCTAAACTAATGCTTAAGAAGCAGTTCAATACAATGAGTCACTGAAAAACTCAGATTATAAAAAATTGCCTATGAAATGGCACAGAAAAATTAAGTAAGCAATATGTCAGGGACCAGAGTATAAACAATTTTAGTCTTTATGTCCACCCTTGTATAAGATATATCATAACATCATTTTTCCTGTGGCTGTGTAGTATTCCATTGCTAGACTTATCATAGTTATCTAGTCATCTGTTCTCTGGAATTGTGGTTGTTTCTCTATTCAAATAGTCTGAAGGAAGGTAGTGACATAGAATGACGGAATTCTTTGTGGGATATAAAGAAATCATAGTATGAGACGATGCACAAGGACAGTAAGAAAAAGGGGCCATGAGGATTGGTTCATGGTTGAGGGCCTGCTCAATGCTAGAGGAAAAGGCAGTTGGGATAGAGAATGCACCATTATGACAATGATAGTTTGAAATGATCGCTCTGCATAAAAACTGTGCTCTAAAAGTTGGTAAAGGGACAAATATGATAAACTCTAATTACCTGTATTTAAAACAATTAATGCCCATTTGGGGGGCCTTGTTGCAGTACAGAAATTGAAGTCATTGGTTATTGGTCATACATACATAATTATATATTGGTGGAGTGTTGAGGGATGAGTGTTGGAACATTGTATGACTGAAACCCAAGTATAAACAGTTTTGTAACTATGCATCTCTCATGGTGATCTGATAAATCAATCGATCAATTAATCAATCAATTAAATAAATAAATAAATAAATAAATAAATTGATTAAAATAAAAGCAATTGTAGTGCTCTGCTATCCTTCTGTTAAAGTATCTCAAATGAATGTGGGGATTTCCAACTAGGAAGGGGAGACTATATTTAGGATAATACAAGTGTCTTCAGATGATCACCAAGCCTTCATTTTCCATGTTCTCCACAATCACTTGTTTGTTTTCAGGTACTGGAACACAAGAGTATTTTCCACATGTATTTCAGCATTTCTAACATGATCTTTATTATTTCTGAATAAGTTCAAACTAAGGAGTATGTTTGGATATGGAGCATATAGTGAGTGATAATAACAAAATGCTTATTCGAGGAGTAATATAATATTCTAACACAACTATGCCTGTTTTATATGAAAAGTCTTATATAATCTAGGTTATTCACTAGCAGTGAAATCAGTTTTCATTAAACTGGGCGGCATTTTATACAGCAGTAACTTGAGTCTCACATGTTGGTCTAACCTGTTGACAGACAATATACACAATATATTTGTCATATCACATAATAGTCCAACAAACTCTTATAGTACCTAAGGTGTATTCTATGACAAAATATTTTTTGTGAAATGACTCTTAGGAAAGCACTGATGTTGGGTTAGGCAAGAACAGAGAATTGAAATGCAATACAACGTAGTTACAGCAACATTAGGAAATGATAATGCAATTTAGCATGATGAGCTCATTCTCATAGTCTATGCAAGTAATACTCTGTTCTGCTGTGGTTTATCCTATTATGACTTAATTCATCCATCACTTCCAGAAATATGTCCATAAAGTTCTCCCAATAACGTGCCTCTACCATAGTATAATTGCAATTATTTTCATTAAATCAATTCTTATTGTAGAGTAAACC
>JAJIBD010002062.1:0-108002 GCA_021461705.1 Cryptotis parvus
TATTCATTTCTAGACTTGACAATATTGCAAGCTTCTTCACTTCAAGACATTTAAAATTCCAGATTGCCAAGGGTAGTTTTTTCAATATCTTTTGATTAACACAAACTCCACATTAAACTGCTAGACAATAAAAAAAGGAAAAGCTTTAATCATTCTTAAAACTTGAAGGCTGTAAGAGTTCAAACAATTTATTAAATTTTCCATTTGGGATTCAAGTTATTTTCTTTATAACTATCTGTAACCTTTTTAAAATTACTCGTCCCAAATGTATGCCTTACTCCTTCTCTCAGGAATCCCTGTTTCATGTTAATTAAATCCATCAATTTTATATCTACTCAGTGGATATACTAGCATTTTCACTATAGTTTGTTGAAAATATTATTTGGATTAAAAAAAATGTTTCATCTATTTATTTTGGCTTGGGGACCACCACGGCAATGTTCAGGCTGGCACATCAGGGATCACTTCTGGCAAAACTAGGAGACCATATGTATTGCCAGGTATCAGATTAAACCACACTCTGTAGAGTACAAGACAAGTGTTGGACTCTGTACTAACCCTCTAGCCCTACCTATATTTTTAATGTAAATTTTTCTCCATTTTTCTCTTGTTTACTTATCACAACTATGTCAATTTCAAATGTTAGTATGATTCTTTTGACCCTTTAAGGTGCTGCAGGTGTGGTTGCGGTGCCTGGCCACATGGGCAGGTGACAGAAAGGAGACAGGCTTGTCTACACCAAGGGCTCTGCCTCGTGGGCCCTGGATGGTTGATGGCCTGACATAGAAAAGACTGGGCCCCCTGGAATTAACCCGAGCCTGGCAAGCTACCCGTGGTATAATTGATATGCCAAAAACAGTAACAATAATGGACCTCATTTCCAATGAATGGAGATGTTACTGGTGCCTGCTAGAGCAAATTGATGAGCGATGGGAAGACAAGTGATACAAGTGAAGTATGATGCTTGTAAATTTTTCAATATGTGTACTTTAGTAGTTCTAACTAAAAATTTATCCAAGTTTGTTATACAAGTCAATAAACAATGCTTAGGTTTTTTTTTGTATGTTTTCTTTTTGGGTCACACCCTGCAATGCTCAGGGGTTACTCCTGGCTCTACACTCAGGATTTACTCCTGGCGGTGCTTGGGGAACCATATGGGGTTCCAGGGGAATCAAACCTAGGTTGGCTGAGTGCAAGGCAAACCCCTACCTGCTGTGCTATCGCCTCCAGCCCAACAATGCTGTTTTAATGATTTCAAATGTTTTATATTATGTATTCAGCTATTTTTCACATAAAAATATTTATATTGTGCTCCTTTCAAATGTGTAATACTTCATGTATATGAAAAATGTTTTTAAATGCTGTCTTCCTGACCTCCCAACTTTAAGCATACCTTCATTGAAGGGTTTATAAATGGAAGTGTTATGACGATTACTGAAATGTTAATAATTATATCAAAAAGCTAGCAAATAAAAACCAGGTAAAATTATTCACCTTGATTTCAGTTCTTCAATCAGAAATTCATGAAAGTTCTGCTGCCCATTTCTTGTTTGGAATCTCTCATACAGTTGTGGTCAAACAGAGGCTGGGATGCATTTATATGAAGGCTTAATGGGGTTCAATCTCCCAGAGGGTTTACTCTATGGGGAAGAGAGTTGATGGAAGCTTTTTGTGAGAGAACAGCTGTGATATCCACTAACTGAGCAATTCCACATGGCCACTTTCTCTTTTGATTTCAGGATGCTTAGATATTTCACCCAGAGTCTCAGGCCTTTGAGTCTTCCAGTCATCCAGTAACCCAGAGGGATGCTGCAGAGCCAATTTGACATAGCATCAAGTCTCTTAATGTAATTTTTGCTGCATGGATTAAGAAGAAACAGAGCTCCACATGGCACAAAGAAGAGAAGATATGAATTCCACTGCTTGGTTAAATTTAAGACACTTGTAATTTAAGTAGTCACCGGAAGTTTAAATATTGAGGCTAAGAGTGTTGCATAAAAGTTGTTACCGCACACCCAGCAGTGCTCCGGTGTTACTCCTGACTCTGTGCTCAATGTTTACTCTTGGCTCTGTTCTCAAGAGACCATATGAGGTGCCAGGAATCCAACCCGGATTGAAGTCATGCAGGGCAAAAGCTCTATCTGCTCTACTATCTTTCCAGCCACAACAATGGTATGGTGTTTTTGAGTCTTCACAAGAAGTAGCCTTCTTGAAACATTATGCTTCTAAAAAGTTTACTAGACATCAATTCACTCTATGACATGTTTGAAGTTGTTTTATATTCTTGAACTAGGAGTACTGAACTCTTAGTGTTGAATTAAGGGTAATTTTTTTCCTACGGGACATACCTATAATATTGAGCTTTTATCAATATGATGGGTTTTTTTTGAGAAGTAGATATTACAAAGCAGAGTTTCTTACCATCTCCTACACATTATTAAAATATTCTCCACACATTGATCCATGTAATCCCTCACCCTGGCCTTGATAGTTCTTCTTTCCTTACACCCTTTCCTTTACCTCTCTCTCTCTCTCTCTCTCTCTCTCTCTCTCTCTCTCTCTCCACGTGTCTATAATTTCTTATTCAAAATCATTATGTTTTTTTAAATTCTACTCTACGAAGCACTGGGGATCTTGAAATGAATAGACTCCCTGTAGAGATAGTACAGTGGGTAGGAATTTGTCTTGCATGTAATGAAGTTGGATCCCCGGTACCACATGATGACCCCTGAGCACTGCCAGGAGCACTTACATTGTCTATAGGTGCTCACATATATCTGTGCAGATGATTATGCAACCAGTAAGAAAAGTAAAGGCTCTTGGCTTCTCAGCTATTTTAAAGAATATTTTTTAAGAGCGGAAGAGAACAGATTCAAGGTCTAAGGTATATGACTAGGACACCCACATATTCCTAGATCATGCATTTCCAAATATAAATTCTTTAATATCCTGAAAAGATGTTCCTGTAAAAACAGTACTAACTACATGTGCATAAAGATCTAGAAATGGACTTCCATTTTATATTAGCTCTTCCTTTCTACCATTAATCAACCTATTGAAATTCATAGTCATTGGAGGTGGTAAGAAAAACCTCTTAGTCAGAAGTGCTAAGCATTCTCATGATTGGACTCTTAGAATTAGTTAAGATAAATAGAAAAACATCAGATGATGAAATTTAAGGTATTTATGAAATAAAAATCCTATAATAGCGTCTATCACTATTTATGGAAATATAAGAAAATTACTTTGTAGTTTGCTTATTCTGCCCCTCAAGGTGTTAAAGGTATGGCTGCTGTGCCGGGCTGTGTCAGCAGGTGGCAGACAGGAGGCAGACTTGTCCACACCCAGGGCTGTACCCCAAAGGCCCAGCATGGATGATGGTCTGACATAGAAAAAGACTGGGCCCCCTGGGATGAGCCCAGAGCCAAGGCAGAGCCTGGCAAGCTACCCGTGGTGTATTTGACATGCCCAAAACTAGCAATAATGAACCTCATTCCCAACAAATGGAGATGTTACTGGCGCCCGCTTGAGCAAATCGATGAAGAACAGGAAGACAAGTGATACGAGTGATACAAGTGTGTTTATATATCTGTTGATTTTAAGATCGTTTAGTCCTCTTCTCTCAGGGCAACGTTGATTTCCAGTATATTAAGAGAAACTAAAGGGAAAAGAACTTCCATTTCCATGAAAGACCATCACCACATTGTACTTAGTAGAATATCCATTATGTAAAGTGATTCCACAGACCAATTCAATTAAGTTTGGGAGCATTTTAAGGTCTCTTATGAGTAGATAAATGGAGTACCATATATTTAATATCTAAGAATTTGTGGCTTAAAATATTTACAATTCTTTGGCAATTTTAGGAAAACAGAAAAGTATAACAGATCTTTTTTCCCCCTCAAGCTAGCCTGTCCTGTCTTGGAGAAAACTTTAAAGAAGAGATGTAGAGATAATAATCATGTCACTTTGCTTTGAATTTCTAGCATCTAGCATAGATTCTGGCTAGCAAGTGTTCTCAATAAATTTTATTAAATGTGTTGCAATAAATCTTCAGACTCGAATAACATCCAACTTTTTTTTCAAAAAGTCACCAACTATAACTAAGTGAGGGATAGAAAATTAAGTTGCTCCATGCTTTAAATTGGCAATTTCATTTTTTCCTTGGTTTTATTTGAAGAAAGAATCCTTTTTTATTATCCTAACCATAAATCTTAAAAGAAATTCAAGCTATCTGGTATGACTAAAAGGAATATGTAAGACTTTAATAGAAGCATAAAAATAGAATTGAAGACTTCATTGAACTAAGGGAACTTGTTATAATGAGTTCTTAGACTACTCCCACAGTGAGGGAGAAACAGAGTAATATTATAATGATCCATTTAATTACTTCCAAAGTATTTTTTGATAGATGGATGTCATAGCTTAGCAGCTGTGACAGTGACATTGATTTTGCACAGTGACACACTCTCTCAGCACATATTTTACAGCTCATTATAGTGCTTTTTCCCCAATATTTTGCCTTAATTTCTATTGTTGCTTAAAATTTTTGTCTAGGTTTTTTAAAAAGGATGGATTTTATCTTTCAGGTTGAAGCATATTATAATTCCCAATCGGATCAAAGAAAGACAGAATTTTTTAGCACTTAAGAATTCTGTCTCTGTCACATAGAACTAACGCCTCCATATTATAATTTGTTTCTTATTCAAATGAACCATACATTCAAGTTAATTTTGCAACGACCATTGCAGGATAATCAAATTTCTTTTTTCCTAGGAATAAAGAATCGAAATGCTGATAGAACCACACATTCTGGTTAATTTTGCGATGATCATTGCAAGACAACCAAATTCCCTTGTCCTTAGAACACAAAATCAAAATGCTGATAAGAAACTAGGCTAACATTTTATAAAAGAAGAATAACATTTGTAAGACTGCCATGTTTGCAATATTTCACTATTAATTTGTTTTCAATTTTTATTTTATTTTCCTTTCATTTTTTATTTTATTGAGTCACTGTGCCATAGAGTTGAAGGCTGTTTATGATCTCGTTTGAGTCACAAAATGTTCCAACATCCATTCCTCAACCAGTGCACATTTCTCACCACTAATGTGTACCATTATCCTCCTGACTGACACCTTTCATCCCCTACCCTTCAGCTCCTTCAGCTTGTCTCTACTGCAAGCCCTTTTCTCTCTCTCTCTCTCTCTCTCTCTCTCTCTCTCTCTCTCTCTCTCTCTCTTTCATGGGCAATATGGATTGCAATACAGATACTGAGAGGTTACTATGTTCATTCCCTTACCTATTCTGCACTCCATTTTTATACAGTTATTTTCCTTGTCTTATTCTTAAAATCATTATTTGTAATGATACTAATTCAAATACTAATTGGATTGTCCTTTCTGGAATATTCCTCTCCTTTTGGTTTTGGAAAATTTTACTTTTATCTTTTCTTCTAGTGAATACTGTAGAAAATTGCAGAACCACATGGGATAATAGATTTGGTATTTAAGTTCTTTATCAATTAATTTATAAATTAGTATAAATAAGCCCCATGAATTAGGGTCCATGTACTACATTCTGTTTACTTATTGATGTCTATTTCTTTCATGTTATTTAGGCTTGAAAACTACATTATGGCAGAATTTCAATTACACAGGGTTCTTAAGAACACATTTATTTCATATCTATGATGAGACAGGCACTAAAGTTACAATAGTTTCAAACCAGTAATTCAGAGAGAAAGTGAAACATGTACCTCCTTCCAGCAGTGTAATGAAATTTTTTAAGTATGAAATGGGACTAGAGAGCTGGCACAAGGGCTAAGATACTTGCCTTGCACATGGCTGACACTGATTTGATTACTAGCATTGAACATGTTCCCTTAAGCACTGCCAGAGTAATCCCTGAGCACAGAGTCAGGAGTAAGTTCTGAGAAGCCCAAGTGAATCCATGCCCCTAGCACCAATCTATGAAAATATTTCCCATTTAGATACCTTCAAAGGTATTAAAAAATTTAAGCTCAATTTTGAAATTTGGTGCTTAAATATCAAGAAGGTGAAAGGCCAAAGAAACTTCTACACAGCTCCACATTTACTTTCATGTACTTCTTTGTAAATTTTTAGTATCTTTCCTTCTTTGTGACTTCTTATTGTCTTTCCTTCTCCTTGTGTCAGATTTATTATCAGGCTAATGTTTCTTAGGATCTGGGGAAACAGAAACAGGGACTCAAAGTGTGGGCAGAGTTTACTACGAATTAGGGGGCTGAGTCCTATAGATTGAGTACAACTTTGCAGATAACTACAGCCCATCAGGATAAAGATGATGAGTACCTACACTAAGGGAGAAGGAGAAGGGTCCAGCACAGAGTAGAAAAACTAGTACAAATGACAATGGTTGAATAATAAAAAGTCAAATTATATACCATAAAAAATTATTGACATAAAAAGCCTAAAACACAAGAGTAGGATTTCCAATATAGAATGACATAGTTAAGAAGAGTCCTAATATTGATCTCTTGATCACTTGATATCCTGTATTCATCAATTTGCTCGAGCAGGCACCATTTACATTTCCATTTGACCCTATCATGTGCCAGTGTAGCCCAATGGCATCTGCTTGCTTCAGGAATACGAAGAGCCTCAAACCTTTCCTACAGGGTCTTGACGAAGAAGCCTGACCATCTTGTAGGGGGTGGCCACGTGATATTTTGAAATCCCATGGAATCCAGTCGGTAACAGCTCTAGTACAGCGGTATCTCCAAATCGTATTACATGTCCAGCCCATCTGATTTTTGATGCCTTGGCAAATGCGACAGCCTCCCTGACTCTGGAACAGCGACGGAGGTCGAGCTCCGATTCCTTCTCTCACTTGAGTGAGGCATGATATTCCAAGAATAGCTCTTTCAATTACTCCTTTTGGAGATCCGAAAACATTCTCATCATGCTTTCCTAGGGCCCAGGTCTCTGAGGCATATGTTAATGCATGGAGAATGGTGGAGTCGAAGAGTTGTGCCCAGAGCTGGAGGTTCTTTGTCTTTTTTGCTATGACTGCCCTCCAACATACTAATGGATCTATCACATCTTCAAGAAAGGCAATGAAGAAGATTATCCATGACTTCAACTCAGATCTCCTTGATAGCCACGTCCACATGCCCACATACCAAATTCCGCAGGATGGATATGTCGTTCCCAACGTACTCCCTTCTGAAATCCAACATGCCATTTCATCGGTAAAAAAGGGGACAGCACCAGGCCCAGACAGAGTCAGATCTGATCACCTGAATAATCTGCCTTCAGTACTCATCAATACACTGGCTCAGGTCTTCACACACTACCTGTCCAAATGCAAGGTACCCTCCTAATGGAAAACCAGCAGTACAGTTCTACTGTTCAAGAAGAGAGACATCCACGACATTGGCAACTATCGCCCCATCTGCTTGTTGTCTGTCATCTACAAGCTGTTCACTCGAGTAATTCTGTACAGGATTGGCAGAATATTAGATGAAGGAAAACCATGCGAGCAAGCTGGCTTCCGAAAAGGATTGAGCACAATCAACCATATCCACACGGTAACCAAGCTCATTGAGGTTTGTAGGGAGTTCATGATGCCGCTCTGTCTCACATTCACTGATTTAAAGAAAGCCTTTGATTCTGTGGAGACTGAAGCCGTCATCGAAGCCCTAGCCAAACAGGGCGTTCAAACCCAATATATCAAGATCCTTCTTGAGCTGTATTACGAATTCACCACCAGGATCTCACCATTCTACAAAGAAGTGATCATTGATGTCAAAAGAGGGTTCGACAGGGTGATACCACTCTACCAAAACTCTTCAGTGCCACCCTCGAAAACATCATGTGACAATTAGAATGGAAAGGAATGGGAGTGAAGATAGATGGTCGGCAACTACACCACCTCCCTCTTTCCTGATGACATCCTTCTAATAACACCAAACATTAGCCAAGTGGCACAAATGCTGGCTGACTTTGACCGAGAATGTGGAAAGATAGGTCTATAGCTGAAGCTCAACAAAACTATGTCTATGAGAAATGAACTAGTTCCAGAGGCCCCATTCATTCTCAATGGAACAGACATCTCTGAATGCAGCAGTTATGTGTACCTCGGTTGATAAGTCAACATGAGGAACTGCCTAAAACCTGACCTGCGCAGGAGGAAGAGAGCGGCATAGAATGCCTTCAAAAGCATCGAAGAAAGAGCAAAAAAGACAAGGCAAAAAAAAGACAAATTCCTAATAGTATTAATTGAAATATATTATCAATTTATTTTATATGACTGTGATATAATTACTTTCCTTTATAGTAGTGCATTTAAAAGATTATTTTGTGCAATAGTAGTTTTACTGAAATTATTAAAGACTCATTAACCAATAAATTGGGAAAACTTTAAAAGCAAGTTCAACACTTAAGAGTCTCAAATTATCCATAAATGAATAAAGGGACTTTGAAGTAGGATAATAGTAAAACTTGCTGAATTTTTAGGATGGACTCCTCTTTTGATGTTGTTGTTGGTTTGCAGGGGGCTCACATCTGGAAGTTATAAGGATTACTTCTATCTCTGAACTCTGGAATTACTCCTGGAGTTACTCAGGTGACCATATAGGAAGCTGAGGATTGAACCTGCGTTGGCTGTGTGCAACACAAATGTTCTACTCGTTATACTATGGCTCCATCTCATCAGAATGGAATTATTTCATTATATATATATAAAATATATAATATATGATATATGATATAAAATATATGATATATAATATATAATGTATAATATATAATATATAATGTATGATATATAATGTATAATGTATAATATATAATATAATATGACATCTTTCTAATAACATCAAACATTAGCCAAGTGGCACAAATGCTGGCTGACTTTGACTGAGAATGTGGAAAGATAGGTCTACAGCTGTCTATATACATATATTACTATTTATTTTATAAATAATATTACTGGATCCCACGGGATGTCAAAAGATCACGTGGCTGCCCACCTACAAGATGGTCAGATTTCTTCGTAAGACCCTGAATGAATGGTTTGAGGCTCTTTGTATTCCTGAAGCAACCAGATCTCTTTGGGCTACACTGGCATGTGATAGGGTCAAATGGAAATATTTCTGGCGCCCACTCAAGGAAATTGACGAATAACAGGATGTCAAGTGATCAAGTGGTCAAGTGATTATTTATTTATTAGTATAGATGACATGACCATATGTTGTGGAATGCCCCTTTTGCTCCTTAAAAGGCTAGTTTCTTAATTTAAAAGGGATTATAATTGGGAAATGGTTAGTTAGTTGAGCTCAGGATTCTAAACCTAGCCTGAGACTATTAATAGGGGCCCCAGGAAAACATCTAGGAGGGGGTTCCAGATGGATAAATTAGCACCAGAGCCACAAGGCCTGGTGACTGAGTTCGATGGCTAGCACCAAGGCTACAATGCTGCAGGGCTACAGGGTAAACAGGGCAACATGGCAATAGGAGCAAACAGTGAGACAGAAATGGAATTAGGGACAGAGTGAAAGAGAAGCAACAAGCCAAAATGGTGTAACACGGAAAAGAGTTAGGGACATAGATAAATAGAGAAACAAAGAGAAATGAGCCCCTGAACAGAAAAGCCCTGAACAGAAAGGACCTAAGAAAAGAGGTCCTGAAAATAAAAGTCCTGTGAGAGGACCTGAAAGATGATGCCCTGAACAAAGACCTCTGGAAGAGAAAAGCCCTGAAGAAGAGAGGAGCCTGCACAGACGCCTGAGGAGAATAGCCTCCTAGAGAAGCTGCTGAAAGAGAGCCAGAGGTCCCCAGAGAGAGGTTCCTGCAGCTAGCAGGGAACAGAGAGGTGGAATAAAAAGTAGCAGAAGAAGGATTTAAAAAAATAACCTCCAGGAACCTCTGGTATTGTTCTTTGTTCCAGGTTTGGGGAACCGTCGTAGGCCTGGGACACAGGCACAAGACCCTAACAGATTGTGAGACCCCAGGTCTGCTGCCATGGTTACCCCAAGCCCAAGTACTGTTAGGGCCTTAGAATCCATAGGGGGTCCCTTTGCCTGGCCCTTGGGACCCCACCTTCCGGAGGTAGCCACAATCCTCCCTCCTCTTCTTTTATATATAATCCCTAACAAACATACAGGACACATACTTGAATACTGTTATAAAGATACACATTTATACACCTGTAAGAACTCTACTTAATTATTCCTCTATCAAGTATTCAAAAGTATGAAATACAGCTTCAAAGTGCTACTATATTTTTCACAATAGTTATTTTATAGTAAGGGAGGAAAAGATGGTAGAAAAACTCAAATAGAAAGAGAATTTAGTCAGACTATTACAATAGCACTCAAGAGAGTTGTAATAATAAACCGTGATGTGAAATATCTAAAATAAGATCACTACTCACTTTAATATAAAAGAAATTAACTACTTAACTAATTGAGTATCCACATAGGTGATAATCAATTCCCTTTTTCTCTTTTTAATTTTTTTTTACGTTTGTTTCATTTTTGTTTGTTTAGTTATGGGACAATAACTTCTGTACTCAGAGCTTATTGCTGGTTCTGTGCTCAGTGATCACTATGGCTGTGCTACAGGCATGAAGTGAGGGCCACTTGCATATAAGACAAGTGCCTTAACCCCCTGGTACAATCTTTTCTGTACCTTGATTTTCTTTTTACTTAATGTTATTAAAGCAGCAGAGCCTGGCAAGCTACCCGTGTTTTATTTGATATGCCAAAACCGGTAAAAATTATGAACCTCATTCCCATGTCCTGAAGGAATGGTTTGAGGCTCTTCCTGTTCCTGGAGCAAACAGATGCCCTTAGGCTACACTTGCTTGCAACAGGACATTTGGAGATGTTGCTGGAACCTGCTTGAGCAAATCGATGAACAATGGGAAGACAAATGATACAAGTGATATTAAAGCAAAAGGCTAGTGTTGTGCGTGAACACTTGATCACTTGATCACTTGACATCCCATGATTCATTGATTTGCTCAAGTGAATGCCAGTAACGTTTCCATTTGACCCTATCACATGCCAGTGCAGCCCAATGGCATCTGCTTGCTTCAGGAGTATGAAGAGCCTCAAGTCGTTCTTTCAGGGTCTTGATGAAGAAGTCTGACCATCTTGTAGGAGAGCGGCCACATGATCTTTTGATGTCCCGTGGGATCCAGTCTGTAATGGCTCTAGTCCAACGTCATCTCCAAATCACATTGCATGTTCAGCCCATCTGATTTTTTACTTATAAAAAATAAGTGTTGTACTTAGGAAGTTTAAAATCTTACTGAACAGTAGAAGTTTGTTTTATGAGCACAATCAAGTCTATTATGAATCAAGTGTCTGTCCTGTAATTATGATTCAGCAGCCAAGGCTACTTTTTGTATTGTCACTTCAAGATCATTATACATTATAGTATCATTCCGGTAGTAGGTGACTTGAAGAAAAAAAAGGAAAGAAACGCTAGACACTTAACTATCTTATTCTGGAGGTTAATAGATACCATTTTCATAGGTGTTCCATTGATCAGAACTAAATATGTGGCTCTACATAGAAGCAAGAATGTAGATGTAGCCCTCCTTAGGAAAGAAGTGACATGTTGATGAATTGGCCATTTGTCATTGTTTTTTCTATTTATTTCTGGCACTATCTCTTGTCCTGAGTCTCACTTTAATATATTCACTTCAGTTTTATTCTGATTAATGGTTGCTTTGATACTTCTCTTTTTCTTCTAATTTATCTATATCTTTGTATTGAAATCTCACTGCTGTTATTTCTAAGATGCTTATTTTAAGTTATTTGATTGCACTCAAGCTCATCATTCTAGCTCCAATTCAATCTATTCTCCAGAATGACTTTTTAAAAAATTCAAATAGGATCTTATTATTCTGCTGCTTAAATAACCTCATTGACACTGTTGTTTTTAGAATTAAGTGCAGGCAACTTTTCCTTTCTGACAAGTACAAAGATGAACTGTCCTCTACTGATATTTCCAATATCATTACTTGGCTTTCTTCCATTCATTTCATAATAACCTTTGCTTTAGTTCCAATAATCTGAATTGCTACTCACTGTTCATGTTTAAATCACCTTTTTTTCCAAGTGGCTAGCTTCTTTTTATATATGTCTCATTTACATATTATACATCTATGAGTCAACGCAGACTTTCAACCTTGAATTATGTGCTTTTCCTGTAGGTTTCACTATACCATCTCTTCTTTCCTTGCAGCTCTTATGAAATGACATTATACCTGCCTGTTAAATTGTACATCTTCCACCAAACTGTAAAGGCTATAAGTTGCCTTTATATATCAGTTCAGTTCACTCTTGAGCATCTGACACCTAGCATAGAAACTTAAATGTTCAATTAATGTTTGTTGATAAAATAACCCAGTAATTAAAGGCTATTTATGGCAAAAGAACTTTTGTGTAGTTATAAATTTGGACATGTCTTTAAAAAAGATGACAAGGTGAGAGGTTTAGGGAGGTTGAAACAATTTTTTTATTAGTGAGACTGGAGTAAGGTGGCATTGGATTGAGGGAGGAAGGGGGAAAACCCAGTTATTCTCAGAGCTTATTTATGACCATGTACTCAGAATTCACTTCTTGCTTCTGGAGACCATATGCTATGCCAAGGGTAAAGCCTGAGTTAGTCAAATGCAAGGCAAATTCTTTAACCCATATACCCATTAAAAATATCTCAGGCTCTTGATCTCTTTATTATGAGTTGTTACTTGAATAAAGACAGTCACTACCAAAAATTAAGTCAAGAAAAAATGCTATACAATAATATTTGGGACATAAACTTAGGACAGTGCTGGAATTCCAAAAAACCTCTCCATTTGCCTTTTCTAGACCACTCCTCCTTCTCACCCTTGCAAGAATAAAATCTATTTTTCATTTATACTAATCTGTTCTTGGTTTTCTTCATCATTTTACTAATATCCTATAAAAGCTCTATACCAGAGTTTTTTGTTTTTTGTTTCTCTTAATGACAATATAAATGGAACTGCATAATAAAATCTCAGTATGTTAAAGGCATTACATGATTACTCCCACTCTTACTATTGGGTTTTATATATCCATGCTTGTTAACTGTTAATCCTGAATGTGCATATGGTATTTGGAAACAAGACAGTTTACTACTATTCTATTCTAAGGAAAATATTGATCAAGTAGCATTGGATCATTAATAATTTGACCTCTGGGGCAATACAAAGAAAGCCAGTTCAGATATGCTCTTCATCCAAAAGTTCAGTTTGTGATACAGGTGACATTTGTTGACTTCTTAAGAGGAGTAGAAGAAATTTTCACCATGGAGAGAAGAGGTTATTCCTTGAACACATGCATCTCTGATTGAAAGTTGTCTGTTTTTCTTTTATGGTTTTTATTCTAACATTTGTATGGTTTATACATTTGCCTCTTTTTTTTCTTTGCTAGAGATAGTTTGTTAGGATCCCTCTTTAATTCATGAAGTAACTTAAGTCTGTTTACTCTGTCTACTCTTGGAATTCACCCATTGATAGACTAATTTTATTTATGCTGTTTCTCACTTGCCAGTTTTAAAACTAGAAAATATCTTTTTCAAAATTTTTTAAAAAATATTTTATCGTACCACCATGAGATATGCAATTACAAGATGTTCATATTTGAGCTTTGGTTTTACAGTGTTTAAGCACCCATCCCTCCACCCATGTCCATTTCCCACCACCAATGTCCCCCACTTCCCTCCCCCTTTCCCCAACCTGCCTCCATGGCAGGTTCTTTATCTCCTTTCTTCTCTTTCTCTCTCTTTCCTCTCTCTCCTTCTCACTTCCCTTTCTTACACATTGTGGATTGCAATATATACATTTAGAGGTTACCATGTGTATCTTTTTGCCTATATTCAATGCTCAGTTCTTGAACAGTACCATTATTTTCAATGATTATCAGCATATTGTTCCCTTCTCTGTCTTACCTAGCTTCTGAATCTCACACATTTGTGGTATACCAGGTTTTGAGATATCGAGCAGGTGCCAGCATGCCATGGGGATCAGGCTGTGTCCAGTTGTGGAGTCCGGAGCAGAGGATGACTGTGGTTGTGTTGCACAAGGCTTTCTGACTTCTGGGAGTCTGGCAGAGGACAGGCCAAGGAGCAAAACCTTGCCCCCACCCCAAGATGCCCCATCAGTCTAGCTCAGGGCAGGTAGACAGAGACTCCACCCTGCACCTGAATACCTGGTGTCCTGTGAGAGCCCCAGCAGGAGTTCTGGGCAGGGCTGCCAGGCCTTTGTGGAGGGAGTGGAGGTGAGAGGAGGTGGCCCCAGTCCAGGCTCCCTAAAACCTGGTTGGTGTAGTCGCCGAGTCCCGCATGCCTGGACATAAATTCAGCTTCTCTCTTGGGTTGGGGTGTGTCCAGCTGTGGAGTCTGGACCAGAGGGTGACTGTGGTTGTGATGTGCGAGGTTTTCTGACTTCTTCTGTTCTTGAATTTACTTTCTGAGCTTCTGGGCTTGAACTCGGTTGCTCTGCTGAGCTGGGCTTGAGATCAGCTTCTCTCTTGGGTAGGGCTCTGATGAACTGTGGAGTCCAGACCATGAAAATAGCAGCTATTATGGTAGCGAGTTTCATCTGACTGCTTCCGAGGCCCTACTGAGGTGATGGACTGGGACTAAAAATCCATCTTCCCTCCTGGGCACCTCATGGTCAGCTGAGCTAGGGGAAGCCAGATGGCAGCTCTACCCCATGTGTCTGAGTCTCTGCATGATGGCCGATGGCCTTGAGGCAGTTCATGAGTGGGGCCACCAGGCCTCCCAGATGGGACAGAGAACAGAGAGGGGAAGGGACCTCAGCTCCATCTCCATGAACACCCAGTGATTTTCACCTCCAAGAACTGCCTACCTGGGCTTGAACTCGCCTGCTCTGCTGAGTCGGGCTTAAGATCAACTTCTCTCTTGGTAAAATATCTTTTATTTGATGGAACACTATAAATAAATATATTTGAAAATACTCAAATACCTAAAGTTGTTTTTGTACTTTTTCTAGTTTTTTCATAAATATGATCTTACTTTATAATATGCTTAGCTTTCAGTTTAACTTTTTTTTTTTTTATTTTTACATTACAAGATATACAATAAAAAGTTCATATGTTACAGTGTAGCAGCACCCACCCGCCCCAGGCCCATCCCCCACCACCAACGCCCCCGGTCCCTCCCCCTCCCCCGCCCCCCTCCAGGCAGGTCTTTATTTCTTTCCATTTCTCTCTCTTTCTCTTTTCCTTCCTCTCCAGACATGGATTACGAACAACATTAAAGGGTTGTCATGTGTATCCTTGCCTCTATTAAGCCAGCTAGGTTGGCATTAGTACCCCCACATTTAGCACACTGTTCAGTTTAACTTTTAAAAGTTACAGTTCTTAAAATTTGTACTGATGTTGCATTACACATAGGTGTATTCAATATCAAAACCAGACCAGTACATATGTAGATTCATGCTACCACCATTACAATCAAGATAAAGAATGATTTAATCACCACAATGATCTCTTTCATGGTGTCTTTTACACCCAAGCTCCCAATTATCTATAATCACTGGTGACCATTAATATGCTTTTCATATCTCTTCTCTTGTTATTTTGAAAATCTTATATACACTATGTGTGTGTGTTATATTTATGTACTTATTAGAACATGTGGCCTTTGAAATTGACTTTTTATGACTGCATTTTATTGCAAGTCAGTGTAGTTGAGAATTATTTGTACAATTGGATTGAGATACTGCTGCTTGCTTTCTGAAAAGAATAGTTACACTTTCCTCTTCCAATTACTTACTGTTCTAGCACTCTGAATTCACCTTGGTTCAATTTTAGAGACTGGCATACTCATAAACAGAGATATTCTATGTGTGAGGATCTATTTTATTTCTGGGTCACAATGTTAGGACTCCTCATTTCAGGATCACGACACAAAAATATGACAGATCCACTATGATTCTTTCCAGGTTGTAATTGACTCCTGGATCTGTGCCTCTTCCCTTAGTTTCTTAGTCTCTCAATTCTCATCCTGGAAATTATTTAACTTCCTCATCTAAATAGAAGTTCCAAGCTGCTAATCTGCCTCTTTAGCCTCTGAATTTATCTGGATTTAGTAAAGTTCTTCTTCATCTGTCTCTTTAAAGGTACAAAACAAAAGTATCTTTGTTCAAGTAACTTTTACATGTTTTGTCCTGATTCCCTCATCAATGGTAGTGCCTAAACTACCTAAACTAACTTATTTGCTATTCCTGGAAAAAATTTCTATGAGGAATAACTTACTCCTCATAGTAATAATCTTTCTGATTCAAAGAAGTAAACATTTTAAATATTTAGAATTTTTATAGTAAAAGATGGGATATATGAATTTTATTGGTATCTGAGTTCACCCAAGATCAGGTGTTTATGGGTTTTCAGTTTGGCTACCATTTCCCCCATCCCTCTGTCTCTAATTAACTCATTTATTTATCTACCTGTCTGAAATGTCTGTCTGTCTGTCTATCTATGTTCTTTTTTTTTTTTTTTGCTTTTTGGGTAACACCCGGCAATGCTCAAGGGTTACTCCTGGCTCTTTGCTCAGTAATTACTCCTTGCAGTGCTAGGTGTGACCCAAATCCTGTATCCTTTGGCATACGGGGGCCATTGGTGGTGGGAAGAGGGCACTGGTAGAGAGATGGGTGCTGGAACAATGTGTGACTGAAACTCAATCATGAATATCTTTGTAATTGTATATCCCACATGGTGGCATAATAAAAATATTTAAAAATAGATTTTTAAGTAGCCAAATAAATCAAACACTTAATAGCCCCTGGAAAGAAAGCTCAGTGATCAACAGTATAGTAAACCTTTAGACAAAGACTTAGTGAATCTATGATGAGATATAGCAATTTTTATAATTTTTTTAAGATTTTTGATAAATTTTTATAATTCCATTAGCCATTTAACTGTCACAAGCATATAAAATAAATTATTTTGTGGTGCCGGAGTGATAATCCAGCGGGTAGGGCATTTGCCTTGCACACAGCCGGCCCATGCAGGCCCAGGTTTGATCCCCGGCATCCCATATGGTCCCCCTAGCACCGCCAGGAGTAATTCCTGAGTGCAGAGCCAGGAGAAACCCCTGATTATTGCCAGGTATGACCCAAAAAAGCAAAATAAATGAATGAATGAATGAATGGATGGATGGATGGATGGATGAATGAATGAATGAATGAATGAATGAATGAATGAATGATTTTGTGCCTTCTAAGAGGGCAGGAGTGGGGTGTTTGAGAATATGGGGAGATGGTGGAAGGAAGGTCATTCTGGTAGTGGAATCAGTGTTGAAACATTGAATAAATGTATTATGAACAACTTTGTAAACCAGTGTTTAAATAAGTGAACAGATTTGCACCCTGAAAAAAAAGAAACTATTGGTTTTGAAGAGTGGATTTTTAAAAAATATTTTATTATACCACTTGAGATACACAATTGCAAAGACATTTGCATTTTGGTTATAGAGTGTTTCAGCACCCATCCCCCACCAGTGCCCATTTCCCACCACCAATGTCCCCAATTCCTCCCTCATACCCTAGCCTGCCTCTATGGCAGGTTCTATATCTCCTTTCTCACCTTTCTCTCTCTCTCTTTCTCCTTTCTTTTTCTTTCTTTCTTTCTTTCTTTCTTTTTCTTTCTTTCTTTCTTTCTTTCTTTCTTTCTTTCTTTCTTTCTTTCTTTCTTTCTTTCTTTCTCTTTCTTTCTTTCTTTCTTTCTTTCTTTCTTTCTTTCTTTCTTTCTTTCTTTCTTTCTTTCTTTCTTTCTTTCTTTCTGTCTTTCTCTCTCTCTTTCTTTCTTTCTTTCTTTCTTTCTTTCTTTCTTTCTTTCTTTCTCTCTCTCTTTCTTTCTTTCTTTCTTTCTTTCTCTCTTCCTTGAAGAGTGAATATTTTAACTGTGAAGAGATCATGCAGAAAGTATAAACAATGAAATTCCACTATAAAAGTAAATGACAGTATGAGAGAAGTTATGTTATGCCACAAGAATGTGAATTATATGACTAATAAAAAGTTTTGGGGCTGGAGTGATAGCACTGTGGGTAGCGCATTTGCCTTTTACGCGGCTGACCTGGGTTCAATCCCTGGCATCCCATATAGTCCCTCAGTAATTCCTGAGCGAAGAGCCAGGACAAACCCTGTGCATCGCCGGCTGTGACCCAAAAGGCAAATTAATAATAATAATAATAATAGTAATAGTAATAATAATAATAATAAGTTGGCAATGTTAAACAATGAAGACTCTGCTGAATAGTTTCTGCATCAAGTCAGAATTTGTGGGAAGCTTAGACATGGACTTACTGTGTTGAGATAAAGTGATGTGATTTCCTCTAAGTGATTGTTTATGCACTTTTCTTACTAGGAGTTCAATTCACCCATAGATATTCTGAGATTAAATATGCAGAAAAAGATTGCATTATCAAGTTATTTTATATATTTTATTAAGGCGACATTGGTTTACAAGAGTACAATGTTGACATATTTTAGCAGTACAATGTTCATACCACACCCAGCACCAGAAAGCCAATATTCCTCCACTATGACACATAGGATCCTTTCAGCCACTCCCTCCCTCCCCGCCCCCCCCCCTCCCTTGGCAAACTCAACTGTAGAGTAAAGACAAGTATTTTCTTTCATTGAACAGTATCTCTTGTCCTGTTTTGTTTCCTTATATACATATGAATGACATCACTTGGCGTTTGTCTTTCTCTTACTGATTTATTTTCTGCAGAATTTTAAAGGAAATTTTATAGTATTTTGGGCACAGAGTTGATTTTTTTTAATGCCTAAGATGATGTAGACAGTCAACTGTACTATATATAGAAATAGGAAAGAGAAATATAACATGGATAATCAGTTCCAATTCAAGTTCAGTTTTACTTTTTTCAACTTGCTCTACTCTGTTCAACAGAAATTCTGCATTTTCTTCAGTGTGGCATCCAATATGACTATATAGATCTTATGGAGCATGCAGTTGCCAGTGGAGATATTTGTACTTATGTGAGCTAATGTGTAAATTAAGTGAATTGTAATATGTAGAATATTAAGTAATATGTATAAATTAAGTAATATGAAGCACCTAGATATTAAAAAGAAATATCACAAAGTTATGGATTTTATACATATATACCAGTGTGTATACATGTATATACATATACACATTATATGTATATATACACAATATGTATATATACATGCACTCATTATATATCATGTCACGTTTTTCTTTTTTCAAACACAAAAAAAACAAAAAATTAACTCTCCCTTCTCTACCTCCCCCATAATCTCCCAAACCCCTACACCCCCCTGGCTATCAATCAACTCCAAAAAAATAATATTATATTTACTTTTTTTTTCTCTGTGGTTTTTTTTGCATGTATATATACACATATGTATTATATAGGTGTATGTATAGACATGTAATATACACTTATACACATATATCTATATATCTATACTTATATATCTATATATCTATACTTATACTATCTATATCTATATATCTGTACTTATATCCATATATATCTATATACATATATATATACATATAAATATATATATATATGGTGACAAGCCCTGTTGAAGTTCACAGGAGGCATAAATTTGGCAAACTGTCCTGGAAAAAAATAATTGTAAAAGAGATATAACATAGAATTATCTCAGCATAGAGCTCTTCTACTTTAACTAGATTAATCCCTTCTATAATATTGCTAATAATTGGATTTCATCTTGTCCAGCAATATATTTACTTTCAAATGACATCCTGTTTCAAGTGCTTAGAGAGAGACTATTTCTTCTTATACTCAGCCTAATTATTCAATCCGATGGTGCTACTCAGAGTCTTTCCATTCCTGTCCACCACCCACAACGCTCCAGTGCAGACACGCTGCTGATTCCCTCCTTTCGCCCTCTAGGCTGACCTGCTGCAACTGAAGCAGCCGTAGTCTTAGGGCTATGTCAGTGAGAAATATGTTTATCCCAAAAATAAACTTTACCTTGGGTGTGGAAAAGGCACCCTCATACACCGTTGTTTATTGCAAACACAGACTTGGAAGGCATCTATTGAAAATAGTGTTCAGATTCATTAAAATACTAAAATTACCAGTGTCTGGAAAATGGTTTGAAATAAAACCAAAAATTAAAGGGGGTCATGTATATGGAAATAAGTCAGAAGAAAGGAGGATGGGCAGAGACGTAAACAAAACTAAACAAACACAAATTTTTCTACTCTTACAAGGTTTCTAGACAGGGAGGAAAGTTGGGTGACTGAGGAGGGGATGGATTTACAATGGATTGTGGTGGTACCTTGTATTGGCAGCTTGGTGGTAGATGCGGAGTAATATATATTTTGAAGAGGTGTGAAATTGTACCCTTAAATCATGTAATGTCACATAAACAGTTATCTCATCAAAATAATTTTGATAATGAAGCATTTAATAATCATTTAAAAACTTGTTTTCTCTAAGTTTTCACTACCTAAATAGCACAAAATCTTTTCAGTGTCTCTTGTACAAATGTGAGTTTGATTTATTTAACTTCTTTTCTTTTTTTGGAGGCACTGTAAAGTGCCCTCCTGGTCTCTTTTCAGTCTGTAGTAGTAAGAACCGTAGGGTGGGGAGAGCTAGTACAGACGTTAAGGCCCTGCACTCAGTTGATCACCAGCACCACATACGGTCCCTTGTGCCCAGCGCCAGGATTTAGCCATGAGCAAAGCTGGTTGTGGACCAATTCAACCTCCCAACATAGAACACCCTCCCACAGTGCTTTATCCTCCCAAACCAATCTTTGAAGGGGAGCGGGTGGAAGCAGGGGCTGGAGGAAGATTATCAATAAATGAGCCTAGTTGGTTGAAAGTCAAGCAAAGGACAAAAGAAATACAGGTGAGTTGATTGTGAGGTTCTGGAACATGGAGAGAGAATTCTGTCCGTGTAAAAAGAAACCAAATAAAATGATCATTATACACCTTTTTCTCTACCTCACGCTATCAGGTCATTAATGAAAGCAAGATATTGTCAATATTAGAATCTTTCTTTTGCCTCCACTAGATGAAAATGAACAATAATTCTATAATTGCTCCCCAAGAAGCTGCTGGAAACCTCCTGTACATACTTCATGGACCACGACTCTCTTTCACTCCTAGCTGCTGTATTTCACTTGGTTAGTTTGACGATTTGAAAAAGTTCCCTGTTCTGTCCTGTAAGTCACAACTCAAGAGCTCAAAACTCTTGAGGTTTTCTTTATACCCGATTTCTTTTCTTATGGCTTCTCATATTCCTTCTATTCATTTAATACAACAAAGTTTTTAGAGTTGGGCTGAGGGAGAGTTACACTTCTCTGCTGAGTAATGGCTTGCTCGAAGACTTTGGACAACTCACTTAACTTCTTTGCAATTCCGTTTCCTCCTCTCTAAAAAGGTCATTTTGTACAAGACTTTAAAAGTTCTTTTTGTTCAAAGCAATTAAAAGAGAGCCTGGCGATAAGAGCTATTAGTGAAAATTACTGTTATCACGGGTCGTTTTTATTCATAAGTCAACAGAAAAGCAAACTATCTACTAGTTTCGGGGCCTGCACACTTCTTGTGAGCAGAACAACGTCTTAGCGAATACATTTCTCCCGACTTTGTGACCAAGTCAATGACTTTGGAAGTAGATTCCTGGATGGAATTTATTAGCTCCCGTTCATTGTCTATGTAACCTTGCAGAAGGCACTTAATTTCTCTGAGCCTGTTTCCTCATCTGTAAAATGAGGATGCATAAAATCTCCTTCCAAGATGTAGTCTGACTTCCAAATAAGGCCAAATATGCATATTTCCTGGCACACACTTGAACCTAAAGGTACGCACTCCATCCCTCACAATCCCTTAGCCCCCTCTGAGCCTAAAGAACCCCACTCTGAATTAAGCAGCCAGTGCCTTCTTCTGAAGCACCAGCCAGGACGACAGGGAGGAAGGTGAGAACTAACCCTCCATTTGGAAGGGCAAAAGCCAGGCAGGGGTGGAGGGGGAAAGACGGGTGGGAAGGGCAGGAGGCCGCCCCAAGACTACATCTCCCGGGATGCTCAGCGAGAGGGAGCGCCCGGCCCCGCCCCTCCCCGCCCCGCCCCACCGGCACGACGGGCGCTGCCCACCCGGCGAAGCCAGCCGCGCGCAGAGGCTACAAGTGCCAGCTTCGGCGATCGGGTCACTTTCCCGAGGAGGGACGCCTAGGACCAACGCACAGCAGCCGTGGGCGCTGCTGGAGGTGAGTGGAGAAGAGCTGGATCGGGATGCGGCGCTGGGACCAGGGAGAGAGCTCGGGAGTCCCGGGGTGGCTGGGACGCGAGGCTGCACTCCCTGCCCAAGGTGTCAGCTTCTCCGCGAGGTACCGGGAGGACCCAGCCCGGCTGCCGACGCTTTCTTCGGGCGGACGCCAGAGTTCACCCAGTCATGCCTGGGCTGATCCGCAGCGCTGCCCGGTGCCTGCCCGCCGGGCACCCTCCCGGCACCGAGCGCGCCCCGGGCGCACCCCGAGCTCGCCTCCTGCAGACCCGCCTCGCCCGGGTCACTTAGTTCCCCTGCAGAAATGAACGCTCAGGCTTGACGGCAGGCGGACCGGGGAAAGTGCTTGCTCTCCCCGCGTGGAGGTGCAATTTTCTTAACGGGCGCTTTTATCCGGCGAGAAGCGGAGAGGGAGAGGAGGGAAGCAAAGAGCCTCTCCAATGGTCCCCCTGGGGTTATCCATTCTCTGGAGGATGGAAGCCCCGGATTAGAGCTAGAGGAAATCGACTGCGCAGCTAATAGAACCCAAGAAGCCAGTCTAGGCTCTTTTCTTGAAAGAAGAGAGAGAGAGAAGCCAGGGCAGGGGATGAAGGGGAGACCGCCCTCCCCCTTTGTTTTAAATTGTTAGTCCTATAGGAGACTGTCGGATTTTACCCCAAGTAGTTCGGGGTGATGAGTTAAGAGTGCCAGGGACTAATCAGAGCGCCTGAGGCAGCCGCGACCTCTCCTTTCAGTAATTAATGAAACCCGTTGCTTTCGCTGCGTTCATTGATGGATCCCGCAGAGAGGCGGGGGCGGCGCGTGGGGGGCTGGTGTCCTGCCCACTTGCTCAGAGCCGGATCTGGGCTCGCCTTCAGCGCTGCTTTGCCTGCACTGCCTGGGGAGAGGTTTTGTGGTTTGATTTTGTTTTGTTTTGTTTCGAAGTGAGTTGCCAGGCGGGCGTTAGGCGAGCTTGTTCTTTACCTGTTCTAGTATGGGGGGTTCCCAGGAGGCTGGAACTGGTGCTGTAGTTTATGGACAGTAGGCGCCAAAGCGTTCTTTGGTGGATTCCATCTATCCATCATTGTCCTAGACCATGGAGGTAAAGTAAAAGGAGCTTACTTTTATTTTATCCGCTTGGTGGTGATAGGTGATACTGGAGTGATCTTCCCCCCCCAAAAAAAAAAGATGGCAGTCAGGAAAGAGGGGCACGGATGAATGGTTAACCCAAGCTCTGCGCCTGGAATGCTCCCAGCTACAGCTGGGGTGAGGTGACACTTATCTTTCACACAATGTACGAGGTGTGCAGCTTGAGCCAGAGTACAGCAGGCAGGGCGCTTACCTTGACCTGGGGTCTGTGACCCAGGTTCACGTCTAACAACCGAATATAGTTCTCTGAGCCAGGAGTAAGATGGGAGAGTCCCAGTCTGCCCACAAATACCATCAACTCCCACCCCCCCCCCATACAAAATTTTTAAAAAAGTTTCTGAGATCAGAAACTTGATTCTATCCAAATCAGAATCTTGGAAAGCATTTGTCACCTGTTTTGCTGTAGGGTTCTAAGTGGCTTTTTGTTACTAAGTTACTTTTGGATTAGTTTGTTCCAGGTTGTAGTTAGTTGTTTGTGTGTGTGTGTGTGTGTGTGAGAGAGAGAGAGAGAGAGAGAGAGAGAGAGAGAGAGAGAGAGAGAGAGAGAGAGAGAGCAAAACATGGGGACATGGGAAGGGAAGTGAAGTCAGACCAGGGGAGCCAGAGGAGCCAGCCTGAATTTGTGTCTGAACCTGGTTGCTGTTGTGTAGATGGTGGTGTGGTGGGCTGGACTCCAGGAATTGTAGGGATCACGCAGTGAGATTTTCTGGGCCCACAGCATGCATGTAGCCTGTATCACTGAGGGGCTGTTCTACAGTGAACAAAATAGGGTATTGTAAATAGAGGATTGTGTGACAAGGGTCACAGATGGGGTAAGATTCAGGGCTAGAAGAGGACATTTAATCTGGCCACCGTTCACCTCCTTCAGTGTAACCTAGTCATGATATGGAGTCCAGCAGCTGATCCAGCGGTGGCTAGGGCCATCTGTTCCTTCACCTATGGTGACACGCAGTGGCCACTCCCAGCCATGGAGAGTATAAACACCTTCATCTAAGTGCAATGTTAACAAACCCCTGCTTCCTCAGGTTCTCCAGAAATTCAGCAGCTCTGCTAAAAAAGGTTCCTGCCTTTCTCATCTGTGTCTGTACAGGAAACTTGCCTTCTCGTTTGAGGAATCCTGCCACAGAAATGTGTGAGTCCTTGGATAAATTTGGCTTGGTGACGGCAGTGCTTCCTTCCCAGTGGCTGCTTCTTCCTCTGTGCCTAGCTCTGCCCTGACCTAAGGCTCTCTGTGTCAGTGCCTGAGAGAACTCAGAGGATCAGGATCCGCCCCTTCTCCAAACAACAGCCAATAGCTTGCCTCGTCTTTCTTCCTTGGGTTTAGGGGAAACTGGGCAAAAGTGTCAGCCATTGTGACTGCAGTGGAGATGGGTGCCACCGACCAAAACTCCTGGCCATACAACGCTAGCTCTGGTTGGGTTTTGATCTGTGAGCTCCTAGACGAATTTCTGGAAGGTGCTGGCGTTCTTTGGCGGGCTCTGATGGAGCTCCACTACCTTACAAAGAAAGACAGCCAGACAGCGCTGGTCCATGCTGTGGACTGGAGCGCAGGAGGCCTTCCTGGTGAGCAGACAGAAGCAGTGGCCACCCAAGTGACTCTCTGCTGTCAGAGACACTGTGCATTGACCCCGAAAGCAGCCGAGATGGAAGAGGCTAGAGCTAGTCCTTCACCCGCAGCCCCTTTTCCCTCTCTGCAGGGCAGTCTTCCTCCTCCAGCCTGCTTCCCGCAAGACCCCCTCAACTCAGGAAACTCCCAAGCCATAGCAGAACGCAAAAGTCTGCGACTGCTGCAGCCAGGAATTGGAAACTTCTTTCACCTATGTGGATGAAAACGTCAACTTGGAACAGAGGGAACTGCTCCCCTTCTTCGAAAGGGGAGTCAGCAGGCCGGAGATCTCGGCTGGGGGACTCAAGTGAGTGGTCCCAGGAAGCTGCCATGTCCTTGATATCTGAAGATGAGGATGATACAAGTTCTGAAGCCACATCGGCAGGGAGATCAGTGGACTATGGCTTCATCAGTGCCATCTTGTTCTTGGTCACCGGCATCATGCTGGTGATTATCTCGTATGTGGTGCCCAGGGAGGTGACGGTAGACCCCAACACCGTGGCAGCCCGGGAGATGGAGCGCCTGGAGAGAGAAAGCGCAAGGCTGGGGGCGCACCCTAGACCGCTGCGTGATCGCAGGACTCTGTCTTCTCACTCTTGGGGGGGTCGTTCTGTCTTGTTTGCTCATGGTGTCTATGTGGAAGGGGAGCTTTATCGACGGCACAGGTTTGCTTCCTCCAGGGAATCTGCAAAAACTATATGGCTCTTTCAATTTCAGGATGAAACCCAGCGCCAATGAAAATACCCTGGAACTGTCCTTGGTGGAAGAAGATATCCTGGTCCAGAGTTAAATCGACTTCTATAAATCTTCAGAAGTCTCTGCCTTGGCATTTTATGTGGAAAAATGGAAAGACAAAAACTATCAAACATGTTTCATAAAATTAACAGTGCAGTTTATTTGCTTGACAAGAAAAACTTATTTCACAAACCAACTGTCAGTGAGTGTATTTGTTCTTGTTCTGTTTTTATTTTTTATTTAGCAGAAAATACATTGAGATGCATTGAGAAACCACAACCAGCTGCACCTAGCCTTCCCAAACTCTGAGACTGATTCATCTCTACTGGTTATCAGCTTCTTCGCACAATGTGTCTAATGATCTGGTGAACAAATGATTTCTTTTGCAATATGTGTGATGTTCTTTAGATACTCATAATAGTGTCCTTAACACAGTAAGATCAATTAGGAATCTATTTTTTGGAAAAAAAAACTAAAGGACTTACTGATCACATACTACTGAGGCTTACGTTGAATACTCAGAGGTTTGTTTGCTCAGACTCATTTGTTGGCTAAATTTTTTCTTTTCCTTGTAATTGAACTAAATATTTAAATTGTAGCGCTTTCAAGTTTGGATATTCTGAAGCTTAAGTTATTTCAAAGACCTGTAAAGACACATATTAATTTCTAAATTATTCCTGTACCCAGCAGTGGAAACTAAGTCATATAATGAACTGACTAGTAAAAGAAAGTAACATGAACATGCCGTCTGCATTAGTCCACAGAGGTATTGTGAAGGTGGAGTACCACATACCCATTTTCTAAAATAACACTAGTTGCTGATGGAAATTCTGTTTGTGATTTAGCCATCATGATGACCACCCATACTGTTGAAGTCTTCTGACTCTAATACCAGAAAGGCAAAATGTTGAATATTTTGTAGATTTCCAGAGATCTAAATATCCAATAGTTCGAGTCATGCTGGCTCAAGCATAATCCCATCCACCATTTTGTAATATTTGGAGAAAAGCTCAAAGACAATCCCAGTTTCACGCTTGGTCTCTATGCTTAGAAGCCAGTAGTATGATGTACTCTAAGTTAAGCAACGGCTTATCCCCAGAATGGTAGCCATATTGAAACCCACAGGCAAAAATTTTTAATTTGCAACATAATGTAACACTGATTTTGTGGGAACTGCACTCCACATTCCCAATGGCAATTGTCCAGGCAGCATTCTGAATGCCTTATTTATGGCCCTCAGGAAATATGAGTTCATATTGTAAAGTTTAGTTCTTGCTACACGAGATTAGCAGTGGTAAAATGATCATGAGTTTGTGAAAACACTGGTGGACACTCAGTGTTCATACAAACATTAGGTGACTCAGAAAGGGGCTGGGGAACACGCCCTCAGAAACATGTATATAGAAATATTTATTAGGATGTGTCCAACCTCCCACTTCAAGAGTTGTTTTTAATGTCTATTAATATTATCAAGAGTCTTATCGGGAGATTGGAGTCAGGATTTGAGGATGGAGATGGGGAAGTGAGAAAGTGACATTGGTAGATTCTAAAACCCAAAGTTTAATAACAGAATTTTCATTGTTATTGCGAATTGTGGAATTTGCAGTGACTTTGGCTGACAGTATGAAGTCAGAATGTCTCTATGAATGAGCTCTTGTGGGTGTCAGCTTGGTTTGATAAGATAGGTGCGCATTGTGTTACTAAGATTAAGATGTAATGCAGAAAGGGAGGGTCAGATAATGGTGAAAAAAAAAGCAGGCATGTATGTTAAAGAATTATTTGATAAAGATGAGACATCACACAGCCCTCAGAGGCAGGGGATTTAGCTCAGTCACCTTGTAAACTAGACTATGTTTGATTCAGAAAATTGGGACAGTATAAGCATCACTTTTGTCTTTTTTGTTGCTGGTTCTTTGTACTCTTTTCGAACCTTTTTGTTTCACTGGGACTGTCATAGTATGTATGACTTACCTGTTGTGTATATTTCATGATATGAAAGATTATCAAATTTCAGGTTGAAGTCTACTTGACTATCCTGTTGGAAAATTTTCATGAAGTGTTTTCACTTTTTTTATGCTCATGGACCAGTGAAAATAGGGCCATTTATTAGATTGCTAAGACAGGAAATAGAAACTATTATTTATAATAACATTTTACAAATTAGATTTTATATGTAATATAACCTAAAAATTTGATACAGGAATGCCAAGTGCATTTGTTTTTCATGTACTAGGAGGAAACTTCTGTGAACTGTCAATAGTACATGTATCAGTAATTGAAACTTCAGTGATTTAAACAAGATACACACACACACACATTCATAGAAAGATCTGAATGTTTCTGTACCACTTAGGAAAAGAAGGTTTTAACAAGGAAAAGATTTAACATGTCAGAATATTTTTTCTCCCTTAAGATTCAAATTTTTGAACTGTAGCAGGTAAACAGTAATTTTAGATCTGTTCATCGCTAGAGCACATCACTTTTTATCCATCTGCGGGGACAGACCAGTAGGAATGACAGAATACTCTCAGAAAACCCTGTAGATGTCTCCTTTAATGCTGTAGTAACTTAATTCAGGTAACTGACATCAGTTTCCCACAGGCACTCATCTCTTGTCCAAATACACCCAAAAGAGAATTACTTCAATTTAAAATGAGGATAACACAGGCAAAGACAACCCTGAACTTCGGACATAGTTGTTTTTTGTTGGATGAGGAGGTTTTGTGGATTCCAGATTTATTGAGAATTGCTTTGGGAAGACCAGGACAATGGTGATACTACAGACACTGAGCTGATGATAGTTATGGTCTTGGTCTTGGATCCTTCAGAGAGATTCATGACTCTGCTTTCATCTCTTCAACATCGTGCTGAGTATTGGCTGGAGAATTTTATTACTAGACCTGGAGAAACAAAATTTTATAAAGATGAGCAATTTAAGACTTGAGCTTTAGTTAATGAGGTTTATAAAACTCAGAAATCACCTCCCTCATCCAAGAAAGTGGTTCATTATTCAGCAGTGTGACCCACCGGAGTGAGTAACGGAAGTAAATCTGCCTTTCTCCTTTCTTGCTGTGATCTCCATGTTGCTATGGGACAGTTGACCCTCTTCATGTCAATGCATTTCTTTGTAGGAGACTTATTGTTTAGAAACATGCCTGAAGTTGCTTGTCAGAATGTTTTCTTTGCAGTAGTACTGTCCTTCCCAGCACTTTAGAGTTCCTGCAGCAGACCAGGGGCTAGGAACTTCTGGTCCCTTAGAAGGGAGATGTCTTTTCTCCAGGTTCCCCATTTCATAACTGGCATGCAGCTCAGAGGAGTAGTGAATGGTGTTGTAGTATGAATCTCTGTGATTCATAAGTCATAAGACTGGCTGCTTAGATTCATAAGAAAATAAGTCCCTTGGCTCTATAATACTGGAAGTTGCTTTAAGAGCAGGGTCACGTTTTTCGAATATTTATCTACCCCTACCATACTTACATTTTTTTGGAGTCAAACTGGACCACTGTGGTACATGTTCATGAAAGGACTCATTTAGAAAAGAGACTGGCCTGGAGAATTCCATTTGTGTTTCCCCCAATGCCCATTTATAAGGACGTTTGCTGGAATGAACATCATGCCAATTGAATATCAGGAATTAAGGGTCTGAACATAAGGTTCTATTTTGGGCTACTTGTTAGTAACAGACAAAAATTTAAGCAGAAACATTTTGGTGGAAGGGAATCTGGGTCACAGTGGTGGTGTTCAGAGTTTGGCCTTGCTTCAAGACCCAGAAATTTATCTGGTAGAATTTGGGGACCATATATGGTAAACCTGGGTCAGTTGCAGGCAAGGTTAGTGCTTGAATGATCATGTATTCTTGAACCTTGGTCAGTTTTGTTCAAGGAAAGTGTCCTACCTGCTGTACTATCCATCTGGCTCCAAACAATACTTGAATGGGTTTGTGTTTATTTTTGCCTGTTCAGTGATAGGCAGAGCCTTGTTTGGCTTAATCAGGCAATTAAAGGCAAAAGTATTCCATATATTCATTTGGAGATTTTTCCATCTAAAGACCAGATTCTTTGCCACCATAACCTCTACAAAACGTGTCTGGTGAGATTCACAACCTTTATCTGTTCAATAAAATTTAGGAACTTGAACTAGATTCTATGGTGGAAAAGAAATTAGATGGATCCCCAGTAATGGGGGCTTAATCTTTCCTAGAATTGGCCATAGATAATAACTACAATAGGAATTATAATAAGGTTCTCTGGCATATCCTATTATAAAGGTTTCATAACAAAGAATTAACATCTGGTTTCCACTCTCATTTTATGGACCACAGTACACTCTCCTTATATAGTCTCCTTATATAGAGAAGTATATATAGGGCTCAAATATATTCTCTCCTCCCAAAATTTATTGTGCATAGAACATGGGAAAGAATTGCCTGACTTATTTCATGTACCAATAACTGTAAAAAGTAAGTTGTTACTTTAAATATGCGACATTAATTTTGAAAATCCACTGCTTACATGTAAGAGGGGATCTGCAGTTTTATATTTGTTCATGTGCAAATTTATGTATACTCAAGTCTATGTGTATTAGGAGAATATGATTATGGATCTGTAATATTCAAAGCTGTTGTTAGGACAGTTTTCTAATAGGACACTTGGCTTGCCTTAATGTGAACTGTGAAGGACAAGAGAATCTTTGACAGGTCATGAATGAGGAACTCAGAATCAACCTCTGGATGAAATGCCATAGTAATATTACTCTTTTCTTGTGTGACACCCCAAAAATACTTGATTTCTTTTTAACCCCTCAGTTTCAGTCTCATAAAAAGTGTTGCATCCTTGGAACTTGTTTCAATATGAATTACTATTTCAGGGAAATACAAACAGCTGACTGTTTTTCTTTGCTTTAAGTTTTTGTAACCAATTGCATATTAAGGCCTTCTATCTTCTTTCCCCCTTTGCCATATCCATGAATTTTTTAGCTAGGTTCTGAACTAATTACACAAGGAGGCAAAGATGGATGCTTGTTTATAGTGTAATGTGAGTTTTTATTTTGTGGTTCTCATAATTTTAATTTTACTTATTTTACCAAACAAGAAAAATATTTTGATGTTGATATATGTTATCTTTTACAGCATAAAAAGGCAAGATTATAGTCTTTTCCCTAGAACTGTTGATGCCTTATATATTAATAGCAAGTGTGTAATGTTTAAAAATAAAACTATTTATTAAGATATTTTATAGTCTATGTTAACTTTCATTGGAGTGTATCTTTTTCTTTTTTTTTTTTTTTTTTTTTTTTTTTTTTGCTTTTGTGTCACAACCAGCTATGCTCACGGTTACTCCTGGCTCGGTGATCAGGAATCACTCCTGGCACTGCGTGGGGGACCGTATGGGATGCCACGGATTGAACCCGGGTTGGCTGCATGCAAGGCAAATGCCCTACCCTGCTGGACTATCGCTCTGGCCCAGTGTATCTTTTTCTGTGATGCTAATTTTATTATTATGACCAGGACTTCATTCATGAAAAGCATGCTCTATTCTACTAAGCTACATCTCTGGCCCCCAAGTTTTTAAAAATATTTGAAATTATCTGTCCAAAATAATTAAGAGTATATTTGCCTCCAGTTAAAGTATGGTATTCTTGCTATTGTATCAAGGACCCCATTCAGTAAGCAGTCCGGCTCACTGATCTCTTTCATTGCTCTACAGACCAGAGCATTTTGCTTTTATATTTAATTTGTCTTTGAATGATATTTGCATTTGCCCACATTTTTGCCAGCTTAGCAAAATTACCTGTTCTGGAATATAGATGACAATTAGAGAGTCACTGAATGCTGAACTCATTTTTCCTTGATACTTAAATGACCGAGTCAGCAATGGCCCCTGTTAGTAAGTAGATCCAGGACAGAAAAAACAAAGACGCCAGAGAAGGAAGAGAGCAAAGTCAGAATCCATCTTAAATCATCGTCTACAAATGATGATTCCCAATAAAGAATATCCTGGTGGCGAACAGTATAAAAGGCAACTGGGAGAGGCTGCTGCTAGATTTTCCACAGTAATAGATGAGCCTGAGAGACAGAGGTTCATTAATGACAGTCTTACGTCAAAGATCATATTAAGGGCAAAGATGTTCTGGATAATCTCAAGAACTATTGGTTCACTGAGAATGAGAAGCCAGAAGCCAAGAAAGAAACAATTCAGGCTGGAGGTGGGAACATTTTGAGTATGGTTATTGGCACTTGAAACTAACAGAAGCAAGTAGTGCAAAAGCCCAGTTGCTGAGAGAATTTCATTGTCAAAGTAGCCTTTGACTATTGACACCTTAAAAACCTTTCTATAATTAGCATGAACCATAGCTTAAGGATATGTAAGTAGTGTAAACTGTAAGTAGATTAAAAAGCAAAGCCCCCAAGCTAGCTGTACCTAGTTATCCAACAGGGTGGGGAGTGGCTCAGTCTGGGGAGCTCAGCATCTCCCGGGCTTTAGACTGAAGCACCCCCACCTTTACCTCCCACTGTGTGCTTTAGTGGGGTTTCTCCCTTTTTTTTTGATTCATCAGTAAATGAATGAACTGAGAGCCTACCTACTACCAGGACTATCCCACCTGCACGGCTGAGCCTGGAAAGCTACCCGTGTCATATTCAATATGACAAGAACAGTAATGGTGATGGGCCTCATTCCCATGACCTGAATAAATGGTTTGAGGCTCTTCATGTTCCTGTAGTGAGCAGATGCCTTAGGGCTACACTAGCACGCAGGGACAAATGGTGCCAGCTCGCTCAAGCAAATCCATGAACAACGGGAAGACAAGTGATACAAGTGTACCTTTAAAACAAGAACAAAAAGCAAACAAATGAGTCCTCACCAATTGGCCCCCTAGTCTGTACTAGTAGGGAATAGGCCTGAAAATGGGTTTAAAAAAACTTAAAGAAAATCATGCTATGAATATTTACTGTAGAATCTGTGACCATTGAAAGTAAAAGAAGGTCACAGTGAAATTATGTCTTCCATTGACCTATGTTGTACAAGATTGGCTTTTCTGTTCCATAGTTATTTAAGATACAAGGTTATTAGTCTTTATTATCTTCTATATATGGTTTATTTTTTCACCCTAATGGCCAATATTTTCCAACAGAGAAAGAGACAGCATGAAGGTTTTGTTTTCCGTTGGTTAGCACTCCTTCATATTATCACATCTACCCACAAAGGAGGCAGGAAAATGCAAGGATATTCAGAATGGAGAAGAAATGAGCTTAGTCAGCAGCTAGCCAAGTCACAGCAAAAAAATGTGTGAACTAGTCATAGTTTCTGGTTAGATAATTCTTAATTTTTTCATTTATTCTTACTAAAATGTTCATCAAATTTAATCTTTGACTAATTGACATTTTTCTCAAGTGAATTGCATTGAGTAAACCACAGTAAAAGCATCTCCATTTATATCATATTCAATAGGTAAGTTATATATGATAGCATTAACAAATTATCCCAATGACTTAAAACAAGCACAAATTCTTGTCTCCTATGGTTTCTGTAATCAGGATTTGGGGATCCAGTTAGCTGTTTTCTTGGCTTATGACCTTCTTAAAGTTGAAGTCAAGATGTGATCTGGAACCTGGACTCAAGGATTCCATTCCAGGGTGGCCCCACACTTGTCCAGCAGGCTTGTGCTAGCTGGTGACTCCTTCCCAAAGGATGTCCTGAATGTGCTCAATGAACTCAGTTTCCCTAGAGTGACTCTTCAGAGAAAGCAGGTGCTCAATATTTTATGACCTAGTTTTTGAAGCATTGTGTACACTGCCCCTCCCGCCATTCTCTATAAATTGTCTACACTTAAGAGATAGGAAACAAGGAAGGAATTTTTTTTTTATTTAAAACATGGAGTATCTATTTTTGGGATGTTTTGAAGATTCTAGATCTTTTTATCTTCATTACTGGTATTTAAATTTAATGCTTCTTTTTTGTTGGTTTGTTTTAGTTTGGGGGCTTGCATCTGTCAGTGCTCAAGGCTCTGCACTCAGGGATCACACCTTAATGGGGCTTGAAGTGGCAAGGAAAAAATCTGGTTTGGTTATATGCAAGCAAGTACCCTATCATTCCAGTTTCAGGAAGGTTCACATCTTTTTCAGTTGTGCAAGTCATGAACAAACACAGAGTGGGAGTATTAATAAAGGTTTTATGGAAGTAAGAGAGAATCCGTCCCTTCTAGAATTTAAAGTCTAATTGTAAGTAAACATTTAGTGCATAAAATAGTATTGGGCAGTCTACAATGAGTGAAATGAGTATACTAATTCACCCCATGTTTTCCGTAGAGGCTTCTAGGAGCAAACCCTGAGTGCAGAGCCAGGAGAAAGCCCTGAGCACTGCTGGGTGTGGCCCAAAACAACAAAAGTATAAAATTTCCAATTTTACCAAATATTAGTAGTTTGGCCCCTTTCTTGACCTGGTTTCCAAGATAAATAAAGAACCCAAGGAAGAAAAAAATTTTACAGGACAGTAAAAATGTGAATTGAAAAATATGACCACAGAATAGGTAAAAGAACAATGTGTTCAACTTGTCTTTTTATTAAGCTGTTATAGAGCCAAAGGCTGGGGCACAGTTTAATTTAAAAATAAAATAACACTACTTTAAAAAGTTGATAATATAAAAAGATTCAACTTCTCTAAAAAATATAAGATTTATTTTAAAATTAAATCATCAAATGGATGTTATTTTTATAGTTCTATTGGGAACTTTTTTAGAGAAATATTTCATGTTACTGTGAAAGAGTCTCTGAAACATTATCCCATTAATGTCTTACTGAATGAAAAATTAGTACTATATATCTGGAATCTTCAAAAAATTTTTTTCTCCCAGAGAACTTAAATGTATTCAGAGATGGATAAAAGTTATTTGCAAAGATACTTATCAATGCATTTACTAAAAAAGTGAAATACTGAGAACAATTTCATAGTTCAGCAATAGAGATGAGAAAGCCCATAAAACCGCTATAAAAGCCATTATCACTTTTAAATATATTTTGAAAACCATGGAGACATTTATAGGGAATCATAAATGTAAGACATTGATGATACAAAATTTTATCTCAAATATGCTGCTTTCAAACTTAGGAGCTTCATATGTAACTTGTGTATGCAGAAGGCAAGAAGGAAACATTAAAATGTAAAGAAACAATTATCCTTAGATTATTGAAAAAATTATCCTTAGAAAAAGTCCTTTTCTAAGAAAGAGAAAGGGAAAGAAATAAAGAACTTGCCATGGAGGAGGGCTGGGGGAGGGGGAGGGAACCGGGGATGTTGGTGGTGGGAGATGGGCACTGGTGGCGGGATGGGTGCTGGAACACTGTTTGACCAAAACCCAAATATGAACTTTTTAATTGTATATCTTTGTAATTGTAAAAAATAAAAATAAACTTAAAAAAAAAGAAAAAGTCATTTTCTTCATTCTATTTTCTAAATTTTCTTTCATTTTTATTTTGGAAGTGAGCTTTTAATATTTGAGCAAACATTTTTACAATACCATTTGCTAACATTGAAGGAATGAAAAAAAATATGAGCTCATTTAATTTAATCCTCTAAGAGCCTGGTGAGGGAGATACTATTGTTATATCAACGGAATTGACAATGAAACTCAAGCAGAGAGAGGATTTAAAATTTCTCCCAAGGTCACCTACTTGTTAAAGTGTAGAAGCAGAAGTCAAGCCTTAAAACTATCTTATGACTGTTAAAAATGTTAAACCAGAAAATAAAATTAAATTATTTTAGTGGGAAAATTATTTTAATGTTATTTTAATAACAAGTTTGAATTACCTTGATTCAATAGGTAATAGTCTAATATAAGGAAATAGGAAAGCAACATAGGAAAGAGAAGAAATTCACTTCCCATTCAGAAGACTATTCTGATATCCAGGATTATCATGATGCAATGAATTACAAGGAAATATGTGGGAATTTTTCGATGGGTTCATGAAAATGAGATTTGTGGTCATAAGTATAGATATCATATTGCTGACATTGGCAAGGTGGCTCTCAAGGTTTGTGCCAATTATTCAGTGATTCATAAAAATAATAAAGCGGGGTTGGATGATGAAGTCTTTCCCCTAATTTATTCTCTCACTGTTAAAGAGACACACGTAAGAGACTTCCTGTAAATATAAGAATTTATTACCTTTTGTCTACAAAATAGAATAATGTAGTTCAAAGACTTCCTATGAGAGGAAAAGTGTATTGTTCCCTTACTTACCTTTCTCTCCAGACTTGACTAAACCAGCTGAAGAAAATAGAGTAAAAGGAAGAGCTCGTCAGCATATTGGCAGGTAAGTATAGGAATTACACTATATAAATAGCTGCAATGAATAATTTATTTGGTAGCTAGATGGCATTATTTGTACTGAACTGTACTTCATCACTTTCCCTTCTTCTTTTGGTAATTTCATGAGTTTAGTTTTTGTGTCTGATTATATGTCAAAGGATAAATTATTTGGGGGAAGTGGTTTGAGGGCCACACCCAGTGGTGCTCAGGGCTTACTCCTGACTGATATTAGGGATCATTCCTGGCTGTGCTCAGGGGACCAAGTGGGGAACCAGTACCCACTCCTGGGTCAGCTGTGTGTAAGACAAACACGGCAAATGCCTTACCACTGTGCTATCTCAGTAACTCCAAAACAAATTTTATCTTCTTTTAATAAAACACAATCAAATTAGGCAAGATGCCTATCATAATTCTGAGAAGTTGATTCTTGTTTTTGTTGTATTTTTTTCCAATTACGGTCATAATATAGCTTAGTATGAAAATATTTCTTACTATGCTCAACTATATGTCTATGAATGACAAAGGTATTCTCTTTTTTAAGCCAAGGGGATAATACAGTAGGCTTTTCAGGATCAAAGTTTATGACTGATTTGAATGGGTTGGGAACTGTAAAAGAAATTCGTCAAGAAATTAGATAATCTGTCACTAATTGAGGTTAGTAACAAAAAGCTCTGGTTTTGGTGGGGGAAGACAGTAAATTTATAATATTCAAGTGATACCCAAATGAAGGTAGTTTAGGGTAATGCAGTCATATATTTGGAGAACTGGAATGAGGATGGATTTATTTATGATCAGCTTTGTAACAATATTTTCTTAATGAAAAATTGGGATGCATATTTTAAGTGTTCAATGAACTTGCATTAAAATTAGTACAAAGAAGAGAGTCAATGTATTGTTACATTTTAATTAAACATCTTTAGGTAAAAATAAAGTCACTGAAATAAAAATGCCGTTGAAATATCCAGATGTTTGATTTGTTTCAAGTACAATTTGCACAATTTTTGATGTTCCAAGATCAATAATTAAAAAAAAATTAATGCAATATAGGAAGAACCCTTTACAACATTGAAACTAAAGGCATCTTCAAAGATAAAACACCACTAACAAAGCGACTGGAAGCAAAGATAAATGTATGAGACTACATAAAACTAAAAAGCTTCTGCACCTCAAAAGAAACAGCGACAAAGATACAAAGACAGTCCACAGAATGGGAAAGAATATTCACCCAATATCCATCTGATAAGGGTTTAATATTCAAGATATATCAGGCACTGGTAGAACTTTACAAGAAGAAAACAGCCTACCACATCAAAAGATTGGGAGAAGAAATGAACAGAAACTTCAACAAGGAAGAAATTCGAACGGCCAAAAGACATTTGAAAAAATGCTCATCATCATTAATCATCAGAGAGATACAAATCAAAACAACAATGAGATATCATCTCACACCACAGAGACTGACACATATCCAAAAGAGTAAGGGCAACAAATGTTGGAGTGGATGTGGGAGAAAGGGACTCTCATCCACTGTTGGTGGGAAAGTCGACTGGTACAGAGTTTTTGGAAAACAATATGGACATTCCTCCAAAGACTAGAAATTGAGCTCCCATTTGACCCAGTCATACCACTTCTGGGAATATACCCTGCGAGACCAAAATCACACAGTGGAAACACCATCTATTCTTCTATGTGCATAGTAGCTATTCACAATAGCCAGAATCTGGAAACAACCAGAGTGCCTGAGAACAGATGACTGGATAAAGAAACAGTAGTGCATCTACACAATGGAATACTGTGCAGCTATTAGGAAAAACGAAGTTATAAAATTTACCTATAAATGGATGGACATATAGAGGATCATGCTGAGTGAAATTAGCCAGAGGGGAAAAGGACAATATAGAATGACTGCATTTATTTGCTGGATATAAAAAAATAGCATGATACCAATATCCAAGGTCAGACAAAACATGGATCAGGAGGTCTTATCAGTGGGTAGAACCTACTTCAAATGTGTGGGAGTCAGAGGTTAGGTAATACAGAGAAAGGAACAGTGTACTAATAATTATGGTAAATAATAGCACCAGCGTAGAACTGAGCATTGAAAGTAGGCAAAAGGATATACATGATAACATCTAAATTTATGTATTGCAATCCACAATGTGTAACAGAAGGAGAGAGAGAGAGAGAGAGAGAGAGAGAGAGAAGTGAAAATTGCCTGCCATAGATGAAGGCTTGGGAGGGGGGAATCAGGGACATTGGTGGTAGGAAACCAGCACTGGTGATGGGATGGGAGCTGGAACACAGTATGACTGAATCCCAAATATGAACACTTTTGTAACTGTATATATCACGGTGGTATAATAAAAATTTAGAAAAAAATTAATGCAAAGTCAATCAGAAGGAACAAAAGATTAATATAAACTTAGTATCTGAAAATTAGACAAAGCTACAATGAAAGCTTGTTAACCTTGAAAGTTCAATGAAATAAAATTAAAATGATAGTGAAAAATAATGCATCATAGCTATAAATCATTATTTCTTCAAAGTCTACATATTAATTTACAAAGAAAAGGACCTGGCACAAAATTTTAATAGGAATTTGTTATGAGAACGTTTACATCAATGATTATTAGTAATACAATAAAATGTGACAGTACTACATTTGGTATTAGTGTATTACATTTAGTATTTGGTATTAATTTTAAGCATTTGGTATCACATTAGGTGTTGGTTTTATCTTTGTGGATGCTTTAAATATATTAAATTATCAAATGCATTATATAAATATTAAATATATTAAAGGCTAATATTAGCTACCATGATAAGATACTCAGAAACTAATACACTAAGTCAGAGTTGCTTTCTGATGATAACTTAATAGAATAATATTTCTGATGATTGGAAAGTTAACAATTCTCAAACTGCTAAATGTTGTATTTTTTCAAACACTTTTCTCACAGAATTGCTGAAATTTTGCTTTCTTGTTGTTGAATTATCTGATGATTGTTTATATTGATTGTCTGTGTATGAAAATAAATTTCAAATGTCACTTGATCAAGTAATCAAGTGATCAAGTTGTTGAATTATCTGATTGCTTATATTATTGATTGTCTGTGTATGAAAATAAATTTCAAATGTGTTGGACCTTTAGGGGAAGTGCAAGATACTGTTATAAAAATTTCAGAAGCTACTTTTAGCACCAGCCCATGTGGAAGTTCGTGCTATGTCTTCATAAAGAGGAACCACTTATGCCTTACAAAGATGCCCTTTAACATGGGAAATATTTTGAATGTGTTTAATTGTTTAAAGAATTTTCATATCATTGAAAGTGGTAAATACAATTCTAAAGACTTATGCTGTTAATTTGTAACTTTGATAAAAATAAAAATAATCCTCTATCTCTTTTTTTTTTGGGTCATGCCTGGCAATGTTCAGGGGTTACTCCTCACTCTGCGCTCAGGAATTATGCCTGGCAGTGCTCAGGGGACCATATGAGATGCCAAGGATCGAACTCAGGCCAGTGAGTGCACGGCAAAAACCCTACCAGCTATGCTATCACTCCAACCGCAATCCTCTATTGCTTTGTTAAATAATATAAAAAGAAATAATTATATGAATAATATTAAAATTATTCTTTCTCATTGATTTTACTGACCAACTTCAAATATATCTTTAAAATTCTGCTGGAACAGATGAGAGGGATAGTAGAACAGATAAGGCACTTGCCTGGCTCATAGCCAATCCAGGTTTAATTCCTGGCACCCCATATGGCTCCCTGAGCCCACCAGGAATGATCACGGAGGACAGAACCAGGAGTAAACCCTGAGCACTGCTGGATGTGGCCCCAAAATAAAATGAAATGAAGCAAAATAATAAACTATGATAAAATTATTCTGGAAGAAACTAATGATATTTATTTAAGTTAGCATTGATGTTATACTATTATGGCATTTTATTGTTAATAATTGCTCTGAAAAAATAACCTGTCAATGTACTTGCTGAATTTTTTTTAAAAGTATGTTTCTTTCAACTCATCCCAAATAAATTTTATGTATGGAAAGAAAAGTTCTCAAAGAAAGTTTGGTCAGAAAACAAGGAGCGATTTAGACTTGAGAAGAGAATGCCACATCATAAATTCCAACTAAACCTTCCAGGAGATGTACACTTGGGAGCTAAACCTTATGGCAACATGGGTCCCCACAACTGAACTCTCCAGAGAGCCCCTGGGAGTCTGCGGGCTCAGTCCTGACCCAACTGAAGCTCTGGCAACAGAATCGTCACCTCATCACCACAACTACATCAAGGGTTCCACTCCAAAGCTTCACAAATATCTCTGCAGAGATATCAATCTGCAAAGATTTTCTGCTGCCTGCTACCCAGGTTGAGAACTCTGGTGTTTTTTTGGATCAGGGTAGATAGCCTCTGCCCAAAGTCCCCAGTACTTCTTGGATCCCCAACAGCCATGCCCACATCTCATAACTGCCACCATTTGACTCATACAGGCTCTGCTCCACCAAAAAGTGGCCCAGACCATAAGTCCTGAAGTCCGTTGACTCATATGCCACTCCACTACAGCTCCTAAAGAAACAAACAGCTTAATAAATTCTTGGATAATGGCTTAACACCCTCTGATCATATATAGAAACGTTTACATATATTGATTTTATAGATCTATTTATCTATTGTAACTTTGTTATCTAATCTATTTTAATTCCAGAATTGTATCAGCAGCTGTGGCTTTTTTTCTACATTAAACTAACTTAAAAGTAATTATTTTATTTATGTCAAATTTCAGAATTCAAATGGCATAATTTTGGAGCGTCAGTCTGTTTTAAAGTTCTAACTAAAGGGAATAACAAATACTTGATGCATTTTATAGTTTCATTAGTGATAAAAAGTAGCTAAGGAGTATAATTTAGGTCGACAGTTTATAAGATGCTTCCTGTTTTGACTAAAGAGGATATCTGTTAATAAATGACTTGTAAGGAAACACTTAAGGTTTCTAAATGAGCGATGTTTATATGAGTATTGCAGTCAATATATGGTTCATAACAGAGTAATAGTAAAATCATTGCTAATTAGTTATTCTTATACAATCTGTGATGACTTGTTGGTAGAGTCTAGTGACAATTGGTTGTCAATTGATACATATATGTTTGCGAATATTCATACCTGTATTATAGTATCTGTCAATGTGTACTAGCATATATCTATATATAGATAGCATGTATATATGGCATGTATATAGTTATATGCTCACATAGCATTTAATGTTAAAAGTTGAATGTCAAAGTGGACTGAAATTGTTCTTATTGTACCATTTATTAAACTTTTTTATTGGAAAACTAAGGAAAGAACTCCATAATATAGGATTTGGAGAAAGCAACTTTTTAAAGCTGACCCATTCTTTATTTTTTTATTTTTGTTTCCTTAGCAAGATGCATTTATTTCATACTCTGGTATGCTAAAAGCACATATGGTTCCACACGTCTAAGATATTGGTTGGCTGTGGAATCAATAAGGTCATCATCATACCTGAAAGTTCTGGAGAATGAAGTCTTTGAGAAGACTAACTTAAAACTGTAGTATCAATGATAGTTTAAGAAGACAGTATCCCAGAAGGCAAATTAGCCAACCTTTAGTCTCTGTTTTTAGGATAGGATAAATTTGGATCTGCAGTTCAAACATGGAGCTGAGTCTCAAGATATAGCATAGTATAATAATGACAATATAATCATATAAATTATAATCACATAAACATACAATATAATATTCAACTCGTATGTAATTCTAACTAAGAACCAGGGACTATGTGGAGGTAGTGGACCTGGAAATGCTTGCCATATTTCATTTACTTGATATGATGAGCTCAATAGGAAAAAAAGCAGAAGGTATGTGAGACTATAGATTGATAGAATTAGAATGGAATGGAATGACAGGACACTCAACAGGTGCTGTGACTTTGGGGTGTTAAAAAAAAACCATTAAGAAAACACACCAGATGTGTCAGGTTTTGTTATTGTTGCTGCTGTTGTTGTTTATTTAACACACCATCTCATGTCTAGACCTGTGTTTTCATAGCTAAATCCCAGGAGAGGATTTTCAGTAAGTTAGAATTTTAAAATATATCTCTTTGCATTAACTGTCTGAGGTTGGTGTATTGTGACTCATTCATAACTCCTACATTGTCTGGGCTCATTTGAAACATAAAGTATGAAAGTGTAACAATGGGGAAAATACTTTGTTTCTTAGAATTATCAAAGGGTGGATTGGAAGGGTTTAGTTAGGAGTCAGTAATAAGGGTGCAACAATTTCATTATATAAGAAACATAAATTATTAAGTAAGATAGATAAGGAACCAGTGTTCCCATAAATGTTGGAAATGGTAACACCAGACTAGAATTGAGCATTGAACATAGGTAAAGGGATATACATGATAACCCCTAAATGTATGTGTTGCAAGTCACAATGCACAAAAGAAGGGAGAAGAGAGAGAGAGAGACAGAGAGAGAGAAGAAAAGTGTCTACCATAGAGACAGGTGAGGGGAGGAAAAAATGGGAACATTGGTATTGGGAAGGGTGCACTAGTGGAAGGATGGGTGCTGGAACACTGTATGACTAAATCCCAATCATGAACAACTTTATAATTGTTGCTCATGATTATAAAATGTATACAATTTTATATATTGATGAACCGCAAGCGGCCGCACATTCATCAATATATGCTGGACTTAGAGATGCCTACAAGAGTATGCTACCTGCACGGCAGAGCCTGGCAAGCTACCCGTGTTGTATTTGATATATATGCCAAATACCAGTAACAATTATAGACCTCATTCCGGAATGGATTGAGGCTCTTTATGTTCCTGGAGCAAGCAGATGCCTTGGGCTCTACTAGCATGAGACAGGACATATGGAGATGTTACTGGGGCCCGCTCGAGCAAATCGATGATGAACGGGAAGACAGTGATACAGTGATACAGTGATACAATTTTATACATTTTATAAATCAATGTATAAAAATTGAAAAAATGGGAAGGCTCTATTGTGCTCTAATCTGGCCCAGGTTTGCCTTTTAGGGTATTAATTCTATTTAAGTGTATCAACTATTTATCCAACCTTAAGAAAACGTGTAAAATACTAGTTTCTATTTTCCTTCATGTTGGAGGAAATCCTAGGATGGAGGCTGGGACCTATCCTGCCAAAATGCTCTATGCATCTTTGTTCTTTGAGTCTCTGAAATGTTAATCCCGGGACTTGTATATGTTCCAAAATATTTTCTTCATGAATCACATCTAGTTCTTTCCTCCCAGGACAATTCTATCAACTCTTATCTTTGGTATTAATAATGGAAGAATGAAATATGGACAACTAATTTTCAAATATTACTAAGTCAAATTATGAGCAGTTCAGAGTATAGGAATAATTGTATGGTATAAAGTTTTTTTTTATTAGCTTTCAAGAGTTGTGCAGAAAGACTCGATGATCTTTGGCTAGGACTGTTTTCTGTTGTGATGTGATAGAAATCGTGACTGACTAGTTTCTTGGATATGAGAGTTTGTCTAATTTTAGAATAACTCCCTGAAATATATTTCCTGGAAGGACTGCCTAACTTTTGCTTGATTTGGCTGACGTTGTAGACTTTCTTAGAAGAGGACTCAAAAGGTAAAGATGTGTAACACCATCTGAAAGACCTTTTATGGCTGCTTATAGCCTGACAGACAACTGAAACAGGAAGTTGGTGCCATCCTTTTGTCTGTGGTTTCTGTGAACAAAGGCTTCTGTTTGATGTGAGACTACCAGCTTCCAGCTCCAGAAGATTTTTTTTTCTGGGGAAAAACTGAAAAATCCATTTAAGAGCTATTGAAATACCCTCAACAAGACGGAAAATACATCTTTTTATTTTTTTAAGTCACAGTCTAATTATAGAATGATCTCTGGGGCTATCACTTAAAATGAATATAAATAATTATTATGTATCATTGTTAATGAGTTCATACTTATTGGCTGCCATGTCGATGCAGATGTCTATTGATCTCAATCAACTTTTCACAGCAGTTTTTTAATATAAGTCCTATTTAAATGGTGGAAAACTCAGGAGAGGAGGGATCAGAAAACCAAAACTAATACATATTGTTATAATTAGTGGATGATTTGAAGTGGAGACTCTTCCACTTCCAGAAGTTATGTGATATCAATAACTATGGCATATCACTCTACATCTCCAGATGGGTGGGCATCAACTCTACCAGAGTGTTTATTGCAGTGATGGGGGAATTGACTGATAAATGAATAGAAACAAAAACAGTATATGACTTTCAGGTACCCTTGTGCCCAGGTGGAGAACTTTGATGTTTCCCGAGTCCAGGTGAGTAGCCTCTCTCTATCTCCCAACCCCCATACTTCCGGGAAGCCCTCACAGCAGCCACACTCACCTCCGCAGCCACTATCATGATGACTCACCCCCACGTCTGCTCTAAGGCTTCCTAAGAGGAGAAGTGTGCCAAGCAGCTACAGTTCAAGAAACACTGACTGGTCCCCTCGGCTGAACGTTCCAGAGTGCTCTCGGGAGCTGGGCAAGCTGAGCAGTGGCCCTGCTGAAGCCGGGCAACTGCACCCATACTACACTGCGACGACCACACCAAAGGTTCAGCCCCATCGCTTCATAAGTAGTGTTTGCAGAGATGCCAAACTGTAAATAATTTCAGGTTACCCTAGTGCTCAGGCTGAAAATTCTGGTGTCTTCTTAGAGTAGGAGTGGGCTTGACTGGTAAAAAAATGTAAAGATATACATGCACAGTAAAATCATAAATGGTCTTATACAATAAGATTGGTTAAGAGGTTTCTAAGAAAGATGGTGAGTAGGTAGATTTATTATCAAAGAAGTGTTCAAAGGTGAGAAAGAGAAAGACAGAGAGAGGGAGAAAGTGAGGGAGGAGAGGATTTTTTTTTTTCCCACTTCATTTCAGGAATCCAAGAGCTGGTGCATCAGATCTTCAGAGAGATGCTGCAATCAGGTGAGGTTTGCTTTAAATGACATATTGTAGCCAGTGATGGCCCAATTTCTGAGCAAACCAACCATTTCCTTTCCCTTTGTCCCTGCAGTTTGGCTTGGATCATTAAAAGCTTAGAGGGTTGTAGCACTTACAGCATAGTTTACTACTGTTCACAGTATAGAGTTACGTGGCTGTGCCCTCACCAGGTAGTGACTCCTATGACTAGAGCTCATATCAGACACCAGCCATCAGGCATGACATTGCTGCGGCCGCATGACAAAGTGACATGGAGAGAATTCTGAGAAAGTGCAAGGGGATAATTGCATCGCTTCTAAGGAGAGTTTCGGGCATTCATCCAAGTAAAGGTTAAGACAAGTTAATGTTGCAGTCAGAGCAAGAGCAAGCCGCAAGCATAAGCTGCCTCTTACCCTCCTGCCAAAGAATGCTTTCTGTCAAAACCGCACTCAGTCTGAGCTCACTAATAATCATTTAGCTCTGCCAATAGCAACTCGCCTCCTAAAACAGGGTGTGGGATGACACTGGCTTCCCTAGTGCATTGGCTTTTCAACCCAGACCATAATCCTGAAACGAGCTTGACCCTTATTCTACTTGACTCAAATTGTTTGCAGGTCTGCTTGGCGCCATTATAAGGTCAGTATGTCAACAGGGCATGTCATTGTGGAAGAACTTTAAACAGTGCTTCCATCATCCAAACTAATTTATTGATTCATATAAACTTGTTCTTACTATTGGTCAAAATTATAAAGGCTCTACTTAATGCATGAATCTCATTCCATTTGACTATATCTATATGTATGTTTAGAACAGTGAGTCTGCTCCTAATTCCACTCACAAGAAGAAAAATATTTTTATTGCTTTGTTCTTGTTTGGGGTGGGGGCAATCCTGACAGTGCTGAGCTATTACTCCTGGCTTTATGCTAATGGGTCACTCCTGTTGGGTTTGGGGAACCATATGGGGTGCCAAAGATCGACTCCCCATGTGTTGCAGGACTCCTCTAAGGGCCGCTGCATCTGCTTTGAATTGCCACCTGCAAATCACTTCGTAAATAAGGGGTAGTCTAAATGTGGCAGTTTATCTGACCATGTATGCTGTACTAGCTGGTATAAATATTCTCCCATGCTACCACAATCATCGTGGGACTAGCTAGATCTTACCAGCATATTTGCCTGGCCACGTAGGACCCCTAAGTAATTAGACCAGAGAGAAATGCTGTTTGCTTCCAAGCAAACAAGCATGGCTCCCTGATATACTCAAAGGCAACTAAAATACAAAACTACAATGAAGTAGAAGAGACTTGTGAAGGCTTGGAGAAATATTTAACTGGCATTAGTATTAGTTTTTGGTACAGAGACATGCCATCTCAGAAACCCCCTTCTCTACCCTATAAAGGCATTTCCAGGAAGATCTTGGCTCAAAACATTAGCATACAAAAGGGCCTAGGTGAGGTGCAGGGAGGGATTACCTAAGGGCATTTAACCCTCCCTGCTTTCCATAACAGTGGGCGGGAGGTCTGAGTTGCAGGGGTATAAACCTAGCCTGTTTCCTCTCTCGAGTGCTTCTTTTTTGCTCTCTCTCTTTGTGAGCGCTCACCCTTCTTGGGAGTCTTGTCTTCTTCTCCTTTTACAGGGCTTTATATACCATTATATATTGACGTTCGTGATTTTTCAATAAATTTTAGTTAATTATTTTCAATGAACTGACTTTTGGAAATAGTTCTGGGATTCTGATAAAGGAAGAAAAAAGGAAAAGTGAGAGGGACGTAGGGTGGGGGAAATGGATAGAAAGGGCTAATGGTATAATGTGACCAGCACTGGAAAATTGGTTGTAGGTGTGGTGAGGCATAGGACTGTGTTTGAAACATGTTAGTTTTCTCTCATTTCTCTCTCTCCCTCTTCCCTCCTTTCTCTCCTCTTTTGCCCTATCCTCCTCATCTCTTCTTTCTTTCCTCTCCTCTGTTGAATCCTCCATATTTCCCATTCTCCTTTCAATCTCTCCCTTTACCTTCTCTTAACTTGTCTTTCTTTTTTTTTTTTTAATTTTTTGGTCGCACCCGGCTACAGGGTGTTACTCCTGGCTTTTCATTTAGCAGTTACTCCTGGCAGTGCTGGCGGACCATATGGAATGCCGGGGATCGAACGATGGTTGGCCGCGTGCAAGGCAAATGCCCTACTGGCTGGGCTATCACTCCAGCCCCTATCTTGTCTTTCTTTTTCCTGTCTGACCTGCCCTTTATCTGTGTATTACTTCTTCATTCTTTCTGTCACACCCAGTTTGGATTTACTGTTGATGAATTTAGATATATCAATAAATGGTAATTCAGGAGTCAGGAAGCAAGTTCCAATTTAATATGTATGACATTAAGACAACTTTAACTGACTGGAACATGAACTATCTCCCCCACCCTTTTGATAGAATGTATAAGCTTTGTAGTGGTAGTGGAAGGAAACTTACTTGTTTGTCTATATAACATTAAATAGTTATATAAACCTCAATATCACTGTCCAATCTTATATTGTATGTGGCATTTAGCAGTGTTAACAATTTGTTAACAAAATTGCAAGAGAACTATTTGATTATAATTATTATGACTCTCAAAACTATTAGACTATACACGTATGTATCTGTAAAATGATTACTAATTATATAGAAAATATGCAAATTAATTAATTAAAATAAGTATTAGATATGAAACAAAGACTATAATTGTACTCAGAAACATATTTATGTTTCTTGGTAAATTATAAAATAAGATCCTGAAACTAATAATTCTCAAGTATAATGCCAATACTTCTGGAATAAGAACCATAAAATTTGGATTCTTTTGTTCTTGATCACAGCAAAATTATCCTTTCTGTTCTTTTTCATTAACAGTGCTTAATAACATCAAAATACATGACAATGTGTGTGTATTTCTTTGAAGAGATTTTAGGGTAAATTGCCCGAGCTATTCCTGGAACTGCATTTTTTTTCTGTTAAATTTACTTTCAGGCTATTATAAAATTCTTACAGATTTCTTGAAATGATAGTCTAGTTACTGATATGTTTAAAAAAGCAGCTGCATAACTATCTGAAAGATGTTCTACTTTTGAAGAAGTCATTTTTGAAAGGGAAAACAAGTTTAATTTCTCTCTTGGAAATAAGAAAAAAGCAGAATTCAATGCAAAATTAAAATGTAAAAAGTTCAGTGCATAAATGATTACATGCAAAGCAATGGTATAGATTGAGAGTAAGATTAAAAACATTTTCTAAGGGTAAATTGCTTCTAATTTAATTAGGGAAAAATAAAAGACATGACCAAGCATATTATATGGAAATTTAGCACATAAATGTATAGTTAATTCTAGCATCATTAGGTCCATTTTCTCCATAATGGTTGCATAACTTTTAAGAGTACCTATATGGCTGCTACTTGGGACATAAAAGGCAACTTGGAAAAATGGAGAGAGACAATTCATAACAGCAAGCATAAGTCAACTTTGTTAAGACAATTTCTCTGATATAATTAACTCACCCTGTTATGACCATTTGAAAGCCCTAGAGAAGACAGCAAAAGAATAAATTTTCAATATTTAAAATTTTATCATAATTTTATTACAAAAGTCTGTTCAGGTCAATGTTGGTGTACGTATAGAAACAGTGATATTGAAATTAAAGCTACATATTTGTTACTGTAAATTATCTACATCAAGGTAATTCCAATTCTCTAGTGTGTATAATACAAATTAGGCTTCACATTATCATGTAGCAAATATGAGAGATACTTAGCTTCTTAAATACTGAGCTTGCATACTGGAATGAAGGAATATTATGTGTTGGATGACAGGCTTAGGTAGTTTGGGAGCTTTGCTGTTTTATCCACTCACAGCTTAATCTACTTACATGTTATTAAGCCAAGGTTCATTCTAATAAGATCTCTCTTCTATGTAAACACCTATAGAGAGTGTGGCAGTTACAGAAGTCACCTTGACTCTGAACAACTTCTGGCTTATTATACATACTATACTGACTTATTATACATACTATCACTAGTGATAGTGATAGAAGACGTCTATGTTTTCTAGATTGGGCACAGCTCTTTATACCCACTGCACCCAGCGTGGGACAGTTAGAATTTACCAGGAGACTACCAAACTGGCTACGTTGAGACTATCTTTAAGATTATAGGAAGGATCATACTCATTTGACCTCAAACAGGCGAGCATGACCCTTTCAGTATATGGACAACAAGATACTCAGAATCACCCTGGTGCAGATAATAAATAAGAAGGACATTGTTGGTACCATCTAGATTACATGAAGCCCATGAAATTAAGATGTATTACTTTATATCAGCCCCCTCTCTCCAGTGTTTTACATAAGAGATAATCTCATAATCTCATAATCTCAGAAGAAGGGATTAGTCCTTGGCTTAATCCTTTGTTTATGTCTATAATAGGGTGTGGCACCACCCTTCTACACTCTGTTTAGGGTTCTTTGTTGACAGGACTCTCCTGTCAACAGATAGGATTACTTTGGTGTATATAAGGGGACTGACTTGAGGCTCCTTCCTCCTTCTCCCCTTCTTTTGGGTAGGACTCCTCAGGTGAGATCCCTCTCTCTTTGATGGGAGACTTGGGCTCTCTTGTATAGTCTAAGTTCTGACCAGAGCTAGAGTTCTTTCTTATATTGGATTGCGGTGGTAGAGCCTTTGCACTATTAAAAGCTGTTTTTTGGAACTGTGCCGGACTTGTGAGTTTTCATCCGTTCCCGGCAGCCTCAGAGGTAGAGGAGAACTTCTGTCCTGGTACTATTGTGGACCCCAATGGCTCCCCGACAATTATGAAACCTTATCCCTTTCAATTATAGCTCCTTTAGTTATAGGAACACTTAGCTCTAAGGAAAACACAGTTAATTCAATTACTGAGGTCTGTGGCCAAAGAATTTAATTGCTGGGAGTAACAAGGAGTATTGACACCAAAAAATAAGAACTTGTGCTATTTCTTGGTAAAGAAAATATTTTTCTATCTGAAATCGCTCTTGGAATTCTTTAAACACAGCTACAAGGAGATGACAGGTCTTTCTTTATGGGCTAGAATTTAGTTCATGTAATTATCTCACTTTGCTCCTCTAAATTTGCATTTATATGACCAGAGAGATAGTACAGGGACTAAGCCACTTTTCTTGAAAGTATCTAACCCTTATTCAACCGTCAGCACCTCATATGGTTCCCCAAGCACTTTCAGATGTGATTCTTGGGCCAGTCATGAGTAAGGCCAGAGCATCACTGGATATGCCTTAAAGTTAAAAAAAAGCAAATAAAATTTTAAAAAATATGTCTTAGGTTATAAGGAATATTCAAGTTGATTTGCACTTAGCTGAGACAATATTCAGGAGCTGAATAAAGACACTAATGTTAACTATATGGAAAAAGTAATGTAATTGATTCAAGAATGAGTAATTTCACATACGTTGCTTACCAGAGGGTGTCAAGAATTCTCTAGAATCAAACACTTGGATGATATATTAAGAGTTCCTTTATGTAAAAAAGGAACTGTGGAACAGTCTTTATGGGAATATAAATTGTGCATTGTCGGGGAGGCCACAGGGGTCCCTGACAGTGTCAGGACAGAAGTTCTCTTTCTACCTCCTAGTGCGCCGGGGGAACAGAAGAAAACTCATGAGTCCGGTGCAGTCCCAAAAGGCTTTTAATAGTACAAAAGCTCTTCCACAGCACTCCAATATAATGAACAAACTCTACCTCTGGTCCCAACTTAGACCATACAAAAAAGCCTAAGTCTCCCACCAAAGAGAGAGAATCTCACCCGAGCTGAGTCCTACCCAGAAGAAGGAGCAAAAGGCCAAAGAGCAAAAAGCCGAAAGCCAAAAGCCGAAAGCAAGGAGCAAAAAGCTGAAGGGGCCTCAAGTCAGTCCCCTTATATACACCAAAGTAATCCAGGGAGGGTCATGTCAACAAAGAACTCTAAACAGAGTGTAGTGCCACACCCTATTGCAGGTATAAACAAAGATTATGCCAAGGACTAATCCCGAGATTATCCCTTATGTGAAACACTGGAGAGAGAGAGAGTGAGAGAGAGAGAGGGTTGATATAAAGTAATGCATCTTAATTTCATGAGCTTCATGTAATCTAGACTGTACCCACAAAGTCCTTATTATTTTCTGCACCAGGGTGATTCTGTGTATCTTGTTCTCCTGTACTGAAAGGGTCACACTCGCCTGCTTAGAGCAAACTAGTATGATCCTTCCTATAGTTTTCTTATAGTCTCAACATAGCCAGGATGGTAGTTTCCTGGTAAATTCTAATTGTCCCACGCTTGATGAAGTGGGTATAAAGAGGAGCTGTGCCCAATCTAGAAAACATAGAAGTCTTAGTAGATGTATAAGTCAGAAGTTATTCAATCAAGGTGACTTCTGTAACTGCCACACCCTCTAGCAGTGTTTACATAGAAGAGAGATCTCATTAGAATGAACCTTGGCTTAAATAAGATTAAGCTGGGAGTGAGCAGAGCAACAAAGCACCCAGATTAGCTAGCTCTGTCATCCAACAGTGCAATACCAATTAAAAATAGTATGTAGATTACATTTTTAAAAATAGGAATTCCATACCACAATTAGGTATCTATCTAAAGGGCATGAAACAATAAATTTAATGGAATATTATGTCAAGCTCATAGCAGCACTTTCACTGTCACCCAGACATGGAAGCAACCTAAAAGCCCTTTAGCAGATGATTAGATAAAGAAGCTGCAGTATGCATATTATTTGGAACATTGCATTGTCACTAAGCATGCTTTGGGGAAGGAATTAGAGGTGATTACACCTAGGGAAATAAGTCACTTGATCACTTGAATCCCGTTATTCATCGATTTGCTCGAGCGGGCACCAGTAACATTTCCATTGGACCCTATCACGTGCCAATATAGCCCAACAGCATCTGGTTGACCTCAGGAATATGAAGGGCTTCAAAACGTTCCTTCAGGGTCTTTACAAGGAAGTCTGACCATCTTGTAGGTGGGTGGCCACTTGATCTTTTGACATCCCGTGGGATCCAGTCGGTAACGGCTCTAGTCCAGCGGTTGTCTCCAAATCGCATTACATGTCCAGCCCATCTGATTTTCGATGCCTTGGCAAACGAGACAGCATCCCTGATTCTGGAATAGCGACGGAGGTCAGAACTCCGATTCCTTCTCTCACTTGAGTGAGGTGTGATATTCCAAGCATAGCTCTTTCGATTCCTCTCTGGGAGACCTGAATAGCATTCTCATCCTGCTTTTGTAGGGCCCAGGTCTCTGAGGCGTATGTAAATGCAGGGAGAACGGTGGAATCAAAGAGATGTGCCCGGAGCCGGAGGTTCTTTGTCCTCTTAACTATTTCTTCGATGCCTTTGAAGGCATTCCATGCCACTCTCTTCCTACTGCGCAGCTCAGGTTTTAGGTCGTTCATCATGTTGATTTCTCGACCTAGGTACACATAACTGCTGCATTCAGAGATGTTTGTTCCATTGAGAGTGAAAGGGGCCTCTGGAACTAGTTCATTCTTCATGAACATAGTTTTCTTTAGATTCAGCTGTAGACCTATCTTTCCTCATTCTCGGTCAAAGTCAGCCAGCATTTGTGCCGCTTGGCTAATGTTTGGTGTTATTAGAACAATGTCATCAGCGAAGCAGAGGTGGTGTAGTTGCCGACCATCTATCTTCACTCCCATTCCTTCCCATTCTAATTGTTGCATGATGTTCTCACCGGGTGGCGGTGAAGAGTTTTGGGGAAATGGTATCACCCTGTCGAACCCCTCTTTTCACATTAATGATCACTTCTTTGGAGAATGGTGAGATCCTGGTGGTGAATCCGTAATACAGCTCACGAAGGATCTTGATGTATTGGGTTTGAACACCCTGTTTGGCTAGGGCTTCGATGACGGCTTCAGTCTCCACAGAATCAAAGGCTTTCTGTAAATCAATGAACATGAGACAAAGCGGCATCTTGTACTCCCTACAAACCTCGATGAGCTTGGTTACTGTGTGGATATGGTCGATTGTGCTGAATCCTTTCCGGAAGCCTGCTTGCTCGCATGGTTGTCCTTCATCTAGTGTTCTGCTAATCTTGTTCAGGATTACTCGTGTAAACAGCTTGTAGATGACGGACAACAGGCAGATGGGGCGATAGTTGCCGATGTCGTGAATGTCTCCCTTCTTGAACAGTAGAACTGTCCTGCTGGTTTTCCATTGGGGAGGGCACCTTGCATTCGGACAGGTAACATGTGAAGAGCTGAGCTAGTGTATTGATGAGTACCGATGGCAGATTCTTCAGGTGTTTGGGTCTGACTTTGTCTGGGCCTGGTGCTGTTCCCTTCTTTACTGACGAGATGGCATGTCGGATTTCAGAAGGGAGAACATTGGGAATGACATATCCATCCTGTGGAATTTGGTATGTGGGCAGGTGGATGTGGCTATCAAAGAGATTTGAGTAGAAGTCATGGATAATCTTCTCCATTTCCTTTCTGGAAGATGTGATAGATCCATCAGGGCATCGGAGGGCAGTCATCTTGGTCTTATAGTTGGCGAAGGACAGGCGGGCAGTGCGAATGCTTTTCCCGGCTTCTGCTGCATCTTCCAGTATTTCTGCTCTTCTGTCTTTGAGGTTTTCTTTTATCGCTTCTCTGCACTGTTTAGCAAGCTTGGATGTAAGCATTTGGTCTCCTGAGGCTCGCGCCTTGCCACGTTGGGGAATGAGCTGGAGAGTTTCTGAAACAGGCATTCTTTTTGTGTCTTTCTCTCAGCAGTCTTCGCACAATCATGGAGGTGCTGAACCAGTCGGTTGTATTCTTCATCGATGTCGCCAATGATGGTATCTTCCCATGTTGCTGCAATGGTGCCAAAGAGTTCCCAGTTGGTGGTCGTTCTGGGAGTTCTCTTCTTAAACTTTCCAGCCTTTTCTCCCCTTTGCGGGAAGTAGAATTTTGCACGAAGGAGACGGTGGTCCGATCCTGTTGGGAATTTGGGGACAACAGCTACATCGGTCAGACAAAACCGTCTATTGAAGATGATGTGGTCAATTTCATTGTGGAACTGTTCGCCAGGAGATTCCAATGTCCAACGTTTCACTTCAGCTTTCTGGAACTGTGAGTTCCCATGAATGGTCGGTGGACATGATGAACTCAGATAGTCTCTCACCCTGTTCGTTCCATTCTAGGCCATGGGAAATAAGTAATGAAGTAAAAGAAATAGGGAAAAGGACAAAGAACCTCCGGCTCCAGGCACATCTCTTTGACTCCACCTTTCTCCCTGCATTAACATAAGCCTCAGAGACCTGGACCCTATGAAAGCAGGATGATAATGCTATTTGAGTCTCCCAGAGAGGAATTGAAAGAGCTATGCTTGGAATATCACTCCTCACTCAAGTGAGAGAAGGAATCCTGAGTTCCGACCTCTGTCACTATTCCAGAATCAGGGATGCTGTCTCATTTGCCAAGGCATTGAAAATCAGATGGGCTGGACATGTAATGCAATTTGGAGACAACCGCTGAACTAGAGCCATTACCGACTGGATCCCACGGGTTGTCAAAAGATCATGTGGCCATCCACCTACAAAATGGTCAGACTTCCTTGTAAAGACACTGAAGGAACGTTTTGAGGCTCTTCATATTCCTGAATCAACCAGATGTCATTGGGCTGCATTGGCACATGATAGGGTCCAATGGAAATGTTACTGGCACCCGCTTGAGCAAATCGATGAATAACGGGATTCAAGTGATCAAGTGATATGGAAAATGAATGAGTAAAGCAAATAGGCTGACAAGCTAACTCCTTATTTAGTTGAAAATAACGGGCGCTTCAATTGCAGCCATTTTCCACCCCAGATTCCATAGCTCATCAGATCCCGACCCAAGAGAGAAGCTAATTTCAAAGCCAGGTATGCAGTTTGCTACGGCTTAACTCACCTGGCTTTCATGGAGCTGGGTCTGGGCACTCTCTCTCCACCTCTGGCCCCTCCAAAAGGTCCAGTGGGAAAGCCTAGAAACTCCTTTCGGTGATGAAGGTCTGATCCAGAAGTGCAGACACATGGCAGAGCTGCTACCAGTTCTCCCTGTGGTGCATGGCCACTTGGTGATTGCCCAGTATCTCAGAACTTGGTGTACTGATGTACCAGGTATCCCATTTATTTAATTAATTGATATATTTAATTAATTGACTGTTAATTCACTATTTACTTAATTGATTAATTAATTGATAGAATTAAATAGTCATAACTTTATCAATAGCATTCCCATATGTGAGCTGCAATGGTCAATATAATTAGGTGTGGGCTAGGGGAGCAGGCATGGGGATAGGGATGTGGGTGGGAATTGAGGTTCTTTGGTGATGGTGAGAGCACACCGGTGGTGGGAGTGGTGTTGAACAATGAATATTTCTAACACTGCATTGCGAAAAACTTTGTTCTTGCAAATCATGGTGTTTAAATAAAGTAAAAGATTAACGGTGGTTACTGGAGAGGGTGAGTAGTAGAAAGAAAAGAGGGTTATTTTGGAGGAATGGCATTGGAACTTCCATGGTGGGAGTGGTGATAACTATGCACAAAGGAATGTGAAGCTAAACTCCTGAAATGTCACAATACCATAATATGTCATTAAATCAATTTAATGTATTTTTAAAGTGTTTCCTGACACCTAAATTATGGAATGCTTTCCTCTGATCAACTGGAAAAGGATATAAACCAAGGGGTGTGAACATTGAAAGACAGTATAAGCAAATAATATTAACAGTTTATATATAAATACATTCCAAACTCTTATTTTAAATTTTATTTTCTTATGACACAATATAGGGGAAACATATAGGAAATCTTGACCAAAAAAAAAGTGAACACTATAAAGGGAAATAAATGGAAAATGCAAACTGGAAAATACATTTTATATTAAAAAATAATTGGAGGAGCCTGACGATAGAAATCAACTCTGAAGAAGATAAGTTAGTGAAGAAAGATCGATCAGAAATATATAACCATTTGAGAGGGAAACACATTTAAAAATAAAATACACAGATACATGCAGTATTTACTGATAATAATGACCTGATATGCTTGTCCAAATAGAGAGTGTTGTGAACAGAAAAATATCTCAAAAACAATGCTGAAGGAAGCAGACTGAGAGCACAGTGGGTAGGGTGTTTTCCTTGCACACAACTGACCCAGGTTTCATCCCCATCATCCCATATGGTCCCCTGAGCAGCACGAGGAGTGAATCCTGAGTACAGAGAGAGGAATAAGCCCTGAGCATAGCTGGGTGTGACCAAAAAAGTCAGAAAATAAAATTTAAAAACTTCAAAATAATGGAGAGTAGTTTCCTAAATTTTATTTAAAATATAAACTGTAAATACAAAGAATGTAAATATAGTTAAACTCTTGAAAGGCAAAGGTAACAAGATATTTCTTTAAAATGTCAGAGAAAATGATCACAATAATTGAAGCAGAACAAAAATATAAATAAAATCTAATTTTGCATCAGGAAAACAGAAAGCCAGGGGAAAAAAAGAAGTATTTAAATGCTGAAAGGAAAGAAAAAATTCAATTCAGTACTTTATATCCAGTAAAGATATTTCTCATAGTATAAAAACAGAGAGAGACAGAGGGCAGGAAAGAAAGAGAGCGATAGAGAGAGAGAGAGAGAGAGAGAGAGAGAGAGAGAGAGAGAGAGAAGGAAAGTATTTGATTAGGGATGGGCAAGATGGAAACTGGGGATAATCAATGGTGGGAAATGTGCACTGGTGAAGGGATAGTCATACTTGACTATTGTATGACTAAAATTCAATCATTAGCATTTATAATGTAACTGATGATGATTCAATTGAAAACCATTTTTAAAAAAAGATAAACCCACAAATATGGTGAAGGATTTAATTTTCCTTGTCTCAGCCATTGGCAGAAAATGTGAACTCACCCCCACATCCCCACAGTAAGGAAAGAGATGATTTGACCCACCTACTATCAATCACTGTGACTGACATATATAACAACGGCTAGCCACTGACAAAGGAGAAGCAAACTGAACTCTCAACCATCAATCAGAAGCAGTGGGGGTTCACTGAATAAACTGGAATTTCGTGACGCCCTAAACACAGAGTTACCGTATAATTGAGCACTGGTATTTTCTCCCTGGAACTCTACTGAGTGCCTGGAAGTACTATACAAAGATTGGAAGCAGGGCAAAGCTTCACTTCTTAAATACAGACTTTGCCCAAGCTGGGAAGAAATAGACAGGGAAGTTGGGTTCCAAAGAAGAGCAGAAAAAAGAAGACAGCACAAGTGGTGAAGAATGTGGTTCCTGCACTACAAAGCACAAAAAATTCCTGCGGACTCATTCAGGTGTTCTGATTTGAAGCACTCCTATAGAGAATGTTCAAATCGTCCCTCCAAGACTTTGGTATCTGTCATGAAGTGCACATGTCTAAAGGTACTGACAAAGTACTGCCTGAGTTCAGATAACGTTTAGGTGTCTCAACATCAAGTACTGGCCTGGCTTAAAAGCAGGATCCAGGGTGATGTGGGCAGTAAAATATTGCACATTTTATTATTTATCATCCTTGTGTATCGATTTATCATGTCAAAATGTTAAAGAACTTTTGAAGAAATATGAAAGAGTGTCCCATGTTCAAAGATAAAAATGATCAGTTAAAGCCATCCCAAAGGTGACCACATGCATATTAAAACTGTCAGAAAGGGTTTTTATGTAACTTGGAAAATATATTAAGGGATATAATAGAAAAAAATGAAAAACATGCATAAAGAAATGAAGGATAAAAGCAGAGAGTAAGAATGTAAATAAACCAAATGGAAATAATAAGAATATGAACACGAATCCTATTATCATATGAAAACATCCTGCTGTAACCTTAAAGCAGATTAGATACATTGAAAAAGAAGAAGAGAAAATTCAAAGGATCTTTAACTTGAAAATAATTCATAAAATATATTTGAACTGATGCACAAATAGAAAAGAAAATAAGTAAAATTAAAACATAAGATTCAGATTTGTGAGATAATAGTAAAAAGCAACTGATTGGACAACATATTATTGGATTGCCAGTGAAGTCAAGGAGCAAATTTAGCTGAAGAGTTATTTGAATAGCAAAAAAGTGGAGAATTTTTTCAGGAATGAAAAGCTTCAGCCAGAGATCCAAGAATCAGCAAACCCAAAGCAGAATAAATAGAAAGATAATCACACCTCAGTACCTCTTCTTTCAACTTATTTATACAAAGATAAAGAAGAGTTCTTAAAATGAGCCAGGGGAGGCATTTTAGATGCAATGATAAAAATGGCATCAGAGTTCTCATCAGAAACAGTAGCAACAGGAAGAATATATTAAATGAATATGTTTAATGAGCCAATCTGTTGCAGAAAGATTATTAATCCGAAATCTTTAAGAATTGCATTTTTGGTCTTCAAATGGTTTTCAAAGAAACCATTTTGAAACAGACAAAAAGCTAAGGGATTTTATTTTTAATCCTCAACCCTCTTGTATAGGTGAAATGTGAAAAGAAGCTCTTCAGGCAGAAAGGACATAATATTTGAGGGAATCCTAAATCACTAGAAAGAGCATCAGGAAACCAGGCATGTGTCAACAGCTGGAAATGGACAAGAACTAAGTGTTGAAAGTGCGTAAAGGGATGTATATGATAACCTTTCAGTATCTCTACTGCAAACTAGTGCCTAAAAGGAGAGAGAGAGAGAGAGAAAAGGAGAGAGACAGAGAGAGAGACAGAAAGACAAAGACAAATACAGAGACAGAGACAAAGACAGAGACAGAGAGAAGAAAAGTAACTGCCAAAGAGGCGGGGGCTGGGCAGGATGGAAATGGGGACATTGGTGGTAGGAAATGTCCAGTGGTGAAGGGACAAGTGTTGGAACATCAATAATGAACAACTTTGTAACTGTTTATATCACAGTGACTCAATAAAAATAAAAGCTAGGAAAAGAAAAGCAAACACATAGGTTTCATTCTACATAATGAATCCAAATTCCACAGACTTCAAGGCTTAGAGAACATACACTTATGATCCCACATTTTCTGTGGGCTAGATGCCTAGTAATTGTTTAACTGTGTCCTCGGTAAAGGACACAACACTGCTTATCCCAGTGGTAGCCGGGAGGCTTTCTCTTTTGAAATCTGGGCAGGAACACATTTCCAGGCCACTCAGGTTGCTAGAAGAATTCACATCATTGAGATGGGAAGACTAAGGAGCCACAGGTCTGTAAAGAGAGAATAAAATCTGCCGGGTAATTTTAGAGAGAGCCTTCAGTTCCTTCTTACGTGACTACTAACTTAGACCAGGAAGAGAATCTCTAGAATGAGTATGTCCGATATCACTTAACAATGAGCACTCATCTATGTTTTCATATAAGGATGCTAGGTAGTTTGTCCGGCAACATTAATTGGCAGCTTCCGGGTGTGGATACAGTGTTGTACCACCCATTCAAGATCTCCTATCAAGGATGCTTCCTCACAGCATCTGGAAGGACCAAATTCCCCATTTCCTCTTCATTTTTAAAAATAGTCCTAGTTGTGTTCACATGTTTATTCATTTCAATTAATTTTAGAATCATTTTGTATGTTCTCCAAAATCCTGTTAAGATTTTTGATTTGGCAGTATGTTATAGAGAGGGATGGATTAAGTAGGAAATAAACATCTTTAAAGTGTTTTGGAAGAGCAAAGTATTTCATTCCATTTATTCTAGGTTTGTTTGCTGTAATTTTCACATCGCTCAATAGAGAGTTTTGTTTTGTTTTCAGTTCCTTATTTTGGTTTTGAACATGTTGCCTTTTATGTTTATGTTTTTGTTTCTTTTACAAAAGAGCTTTTCTCTCATTAACTTTTCTAACCAATTATTGCCAATATAGAATAAGTCTATTTAGTTTTACTTACAAATTTAGTAAACAATAGCCTGTTCATAGTTTCTAGTAGTTCACTGTTTTTCCTTCTGCTCTCTACGGTTATAATTATGTCACTCATTTTGTTGCAGAACAACAACAGAAAGAGAGAATTTGGCAGAGCCAGTATTCAAATTTCTGACTCCTCTTCCCAAGATCTATGACTCCAGATCCCAAGATTTATGCTGTTTTCCCTGTGTCACAAATTGCACTCAGGAGTATATGAAATATACTACACGTTTTGATATATAGGAAATGGTCCCCATCCCTAAAACTATTCTCATCCTTGCAACTTCTCATGCATCCTAAAATATTTATACCCGGAAAATGCATTCCATGAAGTTTTTTGTTTTGTGAACACAACTGACCGAGCTCAGGGAGAACTCCTGGAGATGCTCAGGGGATCATATGTGGTTCTGTAGATCAAACCATTGTGGACTTTATGCAAGACAAGTACCTTACCTGCTATACTTCTCTCCTACCCTCCACTGGCTCTTACAGAGAACTCTGTCACTCAAAAGCAATTAATTCTGTTAAGATTCATATAGCTCATTTGAGCCTCAATGAATGAGAAGCTGAATGAGGACAGGGAAGAATCACTGTTTCCTCATGAAACCTTTATATATTATTCTAAATATATTTTTTCAGTTGAAGTGAACTGAAATGCATATAAAACCAGTACATAAACTCTTAAGAGTGATTAAATGAAACCAACCTGGAATCAAAATTTCCCTCCTAGAGGCACATTTTTTAAGTCCTTATGTATTTGACCATTTGTTTAGTGCCTGCCTCTATACCCAGGTTAGTAAATTACAGTTTGTGGGCCTAACTCAACCAAGCATTTATTTTATATGATTAGCAGCTAGGAATTATTGTAACATTTCTGAAGATTTTAAAAAACAAAATGATAAAAAGAGCAGAATTTCTCAAAATATTTTCTATCTACAAAATATAAATTATAGGGATCAAGGTTTTGGGGGTTTTTTAAAAGATTTTTTTTCCCAGTGCCTAGTAATCCCTGGCAGTGTTCAGTGGCAAAATGGAACAAAAAATTGAACCCAAATTCTGCTGCCTTCAAGAAACACATTCGAACAATCAGAACAAAGACCGGCTCAAAGTAAAAGACTGGAAAACAATCCTTCACTCAATCAACCCCTCAAAAATGCTGGGGTGGCCATACTGGTATCCGACAACATAGACTTCCAGGCTACAAAAGGTCAGAAGGGACAGTGAAGGTCACTTCTTAATAATCAAGGGATACATATATCAGTAAAAAAAAATTACACTCCTAAATATATGTGCACCCAATGAGGGGCCAGCAAAATACCTAAAACAGCTACTAATAGACTTCAAAGAAGACATTGACAGCAACACAACTGTAGTTGGAGATTTCAACATTGCTCTATCAACTCTTGATAGATCAATAAGACTGAAACTTACCAAGGAAATAAAGGCCCTAAAAGAACAGATGGAAGAAAGAGGGCTAGTAGATATATACAGGGCATTTTATCCTCCAAAAGCCAAATACACATTTTTCCTAGTGCACGTGATACTCCAAGATATATCACGTGCTGAGTCCCAAAACATACCTCCATAAAATCAAGAAGATAGAAATTTTGTCAACTATTTTTCCAGACCATGATGCACTGAAATAGAAGTTACTTGCACACAAAAATGGAGAATAATACCAAGCACCTGGAAACAAACAGCTCACTGCTGAACAACCATCATGTCATAAAATAAATCAAAGAGGAAATCCAAAAAAACTTGAGGGATGCAGCAAAAAAGTGTTAAGAGCCAAGTTCAGAGCTCTTCAAGCATTCATCAGAAAAGAGGAAAAGGCCATCAAAATCAGTCTGACTTCACAACTTAAGATCTTAGAAAGCCATCAGCAAAAGGAGATCACCCTAGGAAGAAAGAAAGAAATAGTAAGACTTAGAGCAAAAATCAATGAGATGGAACTCAAAAACACAATCCAGAAAATCAACGAAAACAAGAAATAGTTTTTTGAAAAAATAAACAATATTAACAAACTACTTGCAATACTCTCAAGAAAAGGGAAAGAACCCAAATAAATAGAATCAGAAATGAAAAAGGGGACATCACAACAGAAACCACAGAAATCCAAAAGATAATCAGAGATTACTATGGCATACAGAGAGTCTGTATGCCACGAAACAAGAGAACCTAGAAGAAATGGACAAATTCCTGAATTCCTATACATTCCAAAGGCTGCAACAAGATTAGAATATCTGAGCAACCCTATCACAATCGAGAAGGAATCAATAATCAAAATTCTGGCCAAACACAAAAGCCCAGATTCAGACTGATTCACCAGTGAATTCTACCAAACCTTTAGAGGACATACTCACAGTCCTTTTAAGCTCTTCCAGGAAATTGAAGAAACAGAAACCCTCCCAATAGCTTCTATGAGGCACATATCACCCTGATACCTGAATCAGACAAACTTGATCACTTGATCACTTGAATCCCGTTATTCATCGATTTGCTCCAGCGGGTGCCAGTAACATTTCCATTGGACCCTGTCACGTGCCAATGTAGCCCAATGGCATCTGGTTGATTCAGGAATATGAAGAGCCTCAAATAGTTCCTTCAGGGTCTTTACAAGGAAGTCTGACCATCTTGTAGGTGGGCGGCCATGCGATCTTTTGACATCCCGTGGGATCCAGTCGGTAATGGCTCTAGTCCAGCGGTTGTCTCCAAATCGCATTACATGTCCAGCCCATCTGATTTTTGATGTCTTGGCAAACGAGACAGCGTCCCTGATTCTGGAATAGCGACGGAGGTCAGAACTCCTGATTCCCTCTCACTTGAGTGAGGCGTGATATTCCAAGCATAGCTCTTTTGATTCCTCTCTGGGAGACCCAAATAGCATTCTCATCCTGCTTTCGTAGGGCCCAGGTCTCTGAGGCATATGTTAATGCAGGGAGAACTGTGGAGTCAAAGAGATGTGCCCGGAGCAGGAGGTTCTTTGTCCTTTTAGCTATTTCTTCGATGCCTTTGAAGGCATTCCATGCCGCTCTCTTCCTCCTGTGCAGCTCAGGTTTTAGGTCGTTCATCATGTTGATTTCTCGACCTAGGTACACATAGCTGCTGCATTCAGAGATGTTTGTTCCATTGAGAGTGAATGGGGCCTCTGGAACTAGTTCATTTTTCATAAACATTGTTTTCCTTAGATTCAGCTGTAGACCTATCTTTCCACATTCTCGTTCAAAGTCAGCCAGCATTTGTGCCACTTGGCTAATGTTTGGTGTTATTAGAACGATGTCATCAGCGAAGCGGAGGTGGTGTAGTTGCCGACCATCTATCTTCACTCCCATTCCTTCCCATTCTAATTGTTGCATGATGTTCTCGAGGGTGGTGCTAAAGAGTTTTGGTGAAATGGTATCACCCTGTCGAACCCCTCTTTTCACATTAATGATCACTTCTTTGGAGAATGGTGAGATCCTGGTGGTGAATCCGTAATACAGCTCACGAAGGATCTTGATGTATTGGGTTTGAACACCCTGTTTGGCTAGGGCTTCGATGACTGCTTCAGTCTCCACAGAATCAAGGGCTTTCTGTAAATCAATGAACATGAGACAGAGCGGCATCTTTTACTCCCTACAAACCTCAATGAGCTTGGTTACTGTGTGGATATGGTCGATTGTGCTGAATCCTGTCCAGAAGCCTGCTTGCTCACATAGTTGTCCTTCATCTAGTGTTCTGCTAATCCTGTTCAGGATGACTCGTGTAAACAGCTTGTAGATGACGGACAACAGGCAGATGGGGCGATAGTTGCCAATGTCGTGAATGTCTCCCTTCTTGAACAGTAGAACTGTCCTGCTGGTTTTCCATTGGGAGGGCACCTTGCATTCGGACAGGTAGCATGTGAAGAGCCGAGCTAGTGTATTGATGAGTACCGATGGCAGATTCTTCAGGTGTTTGGGTCTGACTTTGTCTGGGCCTGGTGCTGTTCCCTTCTTTACCAACGAGACGGCATGTTGGATTTCAGAAGGGAGAACATTGGGAATGACATATCCATCCTGTGGAATTTGGTATGTGGGCAGGCGGATGTGGCTATCAAAAAGATTTGAGTAGAAATCCTGGATAATCTTCTCCATTGCCTTTCTGGAAGATGTGATAGATCCATCAGGGCGTCGGAGGGCAGTCATCTTGGTCTTATAGTTGGCGAAGGACAGGCGGGCAGTGCAAACGCTTTTCCCGGCTTCTGCTGCATCTTCTAGTATTTCTGCTCTTCTGTCTTTGAGGTCTTCTTTTATCACTTCTCTGCACCATTTAGAAAGTTTGGATGTTAGTATTTGGTCTCCTGAGGCTCGCGCCTTGCCACGTTGGGGAATGAGCTGGAGAGTTTCTGAAGACAGGCATTCTTTTGTGTCTTTCTCTCAGCAGTCTTCGCACAATCATGGAGGTGCTGAACCAGTCGGTTGTATTCTTCATTGATGTCGTCAATGATGGTATCTTCCCATGTTGCTGCAATGGTGCCAAAGAGTTCCCAGTTGGTGGTCGTTCTGGGAGTTCTCTTCTTAAACTTTCCAGCCTTTTCTCCCCTTTGCGGGAAGTAGAATTTTGCACGAAGGGAGACGGTGGTCCGATCCTGTTGGGAATTTGGGGACAACAGCTACATCGGTCAGACAAAACCGTCGATTGGTCGATTGAAGATGATGTGGTCAATTTCATTTGTGGAACTGTCCGCCAGGAGATTCCCATGTCCAACGTTTCGCTTCAGCTTTCTGGAACTGTGAGTTCCCATGAATGGTCTTGGTGGACATAATGAACTCAGATAGTCTCTCACCCTGTTCGTTCCATTCTAGGCCATGGGTCCCAATGTGGAGTTCTTCAGCCGATCTTCTTGGTCCTATCTTGGCATTAAAATCACCGACTATGATCTTGTAGAAGATGTGATCTTTTTTTATAGAACTCCTCCAATTCCAGACAAACATGTCATGAAAAAGGAAAACTACAGACAATCAACCTGATGAACACAGATGCTAAGATCTTCAATAAAATACTAACAAAGAGAATCCAAAGAGTCATCAAAAAGATAATACACCATGACCAAGTAGGATTCATCCCAAAAAGCAAGGGATCATTCCACATCCGCAAGTCAATCAACATAACACTCATATCAATAAGAAGAAAAATAAAAACTATATGATCATATCAATATGATATGAAAAATAAAAACCATATGATCATTTCAATATATGCAGAGAAGGCCTTTGACAAGATCCAACACCCATTCATGATAAAAAAGAAGAAAATGGAATTTGAAGGAAACTTCCTCAATTTAATCAAAGCTATCTATTACAAGCCCACAACAAGCATCATTCTCAATTGGGGGAAAACTGAAAGCCTTCCCCCTAAGATCAGGCACAAGACAAAGTTGCCCACTCTCACCACTTCTATTCAATATAGTATTTGAAGTATTTGCCATAGCAACTAGAAAGAAAAAAGACATTAAGGGCATCCGACAGGAAAGGAAGAAGCCAAGCTGTCACTATTTGCAGATGACATGATACTATACCTAGAAAACCCTATTTCTCTACTAAAAAGCTCCAAGAAATAATAGATTCCTATAATAGAGTGCAGGGTACAAAATCAATACCCAAAAGTCAATGGCTTTCTGTTGCAGGACTCCTAAGGGCCGCTGCATCTGCTCTGGATTGCCTCCCGCAAATCACTCCATAGATAAGGGGGTAGTCTAAATGTGGCAGTTTATCCGACCATGTATGCTGTACTAGCTGGTATAAATATTCTCCCATGCTATCACAATCATCGTGGGACTAGCTAGATCTTACCAGCATATTAGCCTGGCCATGTAAGGACACCTAAGTAATTAGACCAGAGAGAAATGCTGTTTGCTTCCAAACAAACAAGCATGGCTCCCTGATAAAATATAAAACTACAATGAAGTAGAGGAGACTTGTGAAGGCTTGGAGAAATATTTAACTGGCATTGGTGTTGATCTTTGGTACAGTGACCTGCCATCTCAGAAACCCCCTTCTCTACATTTCAAAGGCATTCCGGCTCAAAACATTAGCACAGTAAAGGCCCTAGGTGAGATGCAGGGAGGGATTACCAGAGGGCATTGGACCCTCCCTGCTTCCCATAACAATGGGAGGAAGGTCTGAGTTTGGGGGTATAAACTAGCCGGTTCCGCTCTCCCAGGTTTCTTCTTCCCTGTGGGATCTTGCCTTGTGAGCGTTTATTCCCCTTGGAAGTTTCACACGTGGTGGTCGCCATCTTGGCCTACACGTGGCTGGGGTTCTAGCCTGGAATCCTAAGCATCGGGTTTTTCCTTTTGCTGATTTGTATGCCTGAACCTGTGATAAGTAAAACCTTCTAAAACCGCATCGGATTCCTGAGTGTCCATCCATTCCTCGCCGGCCCGGAGGTAGAAGGGAACTCGCTTTCCGGCACTGTCGGGGACCCCGCGGAGCGCCCGACAGCTTTCCTATATGAAAATAATGAAAGGGAAGAAAGGAATATTAAATAAACGATCCCATTCACAATTGCACCACAGAAAATCAAATACCTAGGAATCAGTTTGACAAAGAATGTAAAGGATCTCTACAAAGGAAACTACAAAATATTACTTCAAGAAATAAAAGAGGATATGAGGAAATGGAGACTCATTCCCTGCTATCACAACCACATATGAGCAACATAATGGTCTGTGTGTGTGTATGTGTGTGTGTATGTGTGTATGGTGTCTGGTCATTGCAATAATAATAGTAACAGAAAAAAGAGAAATATCGGCCAAAAACCATGTAAATTCACCTACTGATTGTCCACTGGATCTTTCAGGAGATCACACCAAGCAGCTAAATTCATGGAACACTTCACAAGAAAAAAACAGCCAACTCCATCAAAAAATGGGAAGAAATGAAGAGAAGCTTCCAAAATGAAGAAATTTGAATGGCCAAAAGGCATATGAAAAAATGCTCTTCATCATTAATCATCAAAACAACAATGAGGTTTCATCTCCCACCACAGAGACTGGCACACATTCAAACTAGCAACAACAACTGATACTGGTGTGGATGCAGGGAAAAAGGGACTCTCATCCACTGTTGGTGGGCGTACTGACTGGTCCAGTCCATTTGGAAAACAATATGCACATTCCTCCAAAAACTATATATTTAGATCCCATTTGACCCAGCAATACCACTCCTGGGCATATACCCTGGAGACCTAAAAACACAAGCAGAAGCACTATCTGTACTTCTTTATTCATCACAGTGCTATTCATGATAGCCAGAATCTGGAAACAATCTAAGTGCCCAAGAACAGAGATTAGCTAAAGAAACTGTGGTACATCTACACAATGGAATACTATGCAGCTGTCAGAAAAGACGAAATTATGAAATTTACCTGCAAATGGATGGACATGGAGACTATCACGCTGAGAGAAATTAGTCAGAAGCTAAAGGACAGAGATAGAATGACTGCATTCATTAATGGGATATAAATATATACCAGTGTTTTACTAAGTGTGGGTAATGGCAATGTCAGACTAGAATTCACCATTGAATATACACAGAGACTTACATGGTAAACCCTAAATGTCAGTAGAGAAATCCACCATGTATAAAAGAAGAAAGAGAGAAATGCAGAAACAGAGATAGAGACAGAGACAGAGAGAGAGAGAGAGAGAGAGAGAGAGAGAGAGAGAGCGCAAAGAGAGGAAAAGAAAAGTTGCCTGCTTTAGAGGCAGGCTGTGGCCGGGTGGGAGGGAATATGGGGACATTGGCGATGGGAATGGGGCACTGGTGGATGGATGGGTACTTGAACACTGTATTGTTGATAACCAAATATGAACACCTTTGTAATTATATATCTCACAGTGGTATAGTAAAAAATTTTTTTTTAAAAAGCAAAAAAAATAAGATTTTTACCAGTGCCTAGTAATCCCGGGCAGTGTTCAGGACTCTTGGTTCTGTGTTTAGGAATCACTGTTGGTCATGCTCAGGAGACCGTATGGGGTACCAGATAGATTGGACCCAGGTTGACAACTTGCAAGGCCAGTAGTTTCCTTCCCTCTGTACTATCACTCCAGTCCCATTTTAAGCAAAGTTTGCTGAAATACAGACAGACATACTCATTAGATTATGTATTATCTGTGATTGTTTTTGCTTTCTAAGATTATAATGACCCATAACCCTCACTCCAATTTATTCTCTTGTCCTTTAGGGAAAATGTGTCCTGACCATTACCACACATTTAATACAGAAAGTTGGACAGGTAGTTCTTCAAGATTAATAGATGAAGAAGCCCAAGAATTTAAGATCATGTGGCTTGTGCAGAAGTAACCTAGAAAATTAGATTTTCTGGCTACAAACTTCCTGGCTTCGAGCACAATTTCTTCCCAACACTATTACCATTTAGTTGACCATTTTCCTTTCATTGTTATGATTACTGTTTGAAACTTTCTTTTTTTGTGCATTTTTGTCTATTTGGGGTAGACTACAATTTCTAGCTTTCTTCTGCTGAGTGATTAAACTCCATAGTTCAGAAAAAAAATTCTTTGTATTGCAAACCAAAATGAGCAAAAGGAGACAGAGAGAGATAGAGACAGAGAGATGAGAGAGAGAAAGAGAGAGCTTGACATAGAGGGTAGATTGTGGGGGTGGGAGGAAAATGGGCACATTAGTGTGGGAAAACATGCATTGGTGGAGGGGTGGTGCTGGAACACTGTATGAAATCTGTATGACTGAAACCCAGTCATGAAAAAACTCTGTAATGCTCTACCTCACCATGATTCAATTAAAAAAAATTCTCAAGGAATTAGAATTGAGGTAACTCCCAAATCCACAGGCAAGGCTCTATACCCATGAAAATTCTTGCCTCTTGATTCTATGAGATCTGGAGAAAGAATAATAGTAAAATAACAAACCATTTATAAGAGGAAAAGCTGGATTCCAATCCAGGTGCAGGTGTTCTAAACATCACCAGCCTTCTTCCCCTATTTTTTTTTCTGCTAAGAGAATAGAATTGAAACTACCTTGGTTAGCATAATTTTTTTAAATCTTCGGATAAAATGATCTAAATAAAAATTTTTTATGTGGGTTGTAGTTCACATGTTCCCCCATATTTTCAAACCTTTCTCCCTTGGAAAGCTGCTTAGCACCTTAGGAGAGGGGGTTAGAGTCTGTGGAGGAAAGGCAGGTCACACATTATTGAGAGGAAAAAACCCAAAACTATGTAAGAATATGATCTGTCTGAGCTTGCTGGTATTTATGAATTAGTTTTTGTTAACAGTGAGATAAAGGTCCTTAGAAGAGTTTTCTGTATTGCAGCTATTAGTGCCTTACCCCATGACTAGCATATAAAGAACATAATCCAAACCATAGGATCTGACAGGTCTGTCCGATAACTTTACAAAACTGTACAAACAGTTAAGATATAATTTTTATTTCATCTTTTTCTATTGATCTTTTATAAATAGGACAGTTGGAAGAAATTTGATGTTGTCTAAATCTTTTAGAAAATAAATGACTTTTTAGCAATGTCTAAATATATATATATATATATAACCATACATATATTGAATATATATTCAGTAATATCTAAAAAATACATGTATTCATAGATGTTATTTTCTAATTAAAATAGAATTCCTGCATTTCATTCTGTTAAATTTCTGGTGACACTTTTTGGTTGTTATTTTGCTGCGTTTTACATAGTTGTTTTGTTCCTGAAAGGAAAATGGAGGGCTAGAATAGACGAGTGGGGGTGGGAGATGAGGGGGGAGAGGAGGAGGGAAAAGGGGAGGAGGAGGAGAGTAGGAGAAAGAGAGGCAGCTTCTAAATTATGCGAAAGAGAAGCGAGTGAAGCTAAATAAAAACTGCATACTATTTCTAGGGCTTTCTTAAATGAAAAAGTCACAAATTTAAGATGTCTTACCATTTCATCACTAAATGTCAAACGTATTCATGTACATGAATAAATGACTTAAGGTCATTTGCTTTCCTTTCAACTGAGAAAAACACCTTCTGAATTTATGGAGACTTAGCCCATAAGAACAGACATAGATCATTTAACATTTCCTGCTTAAAGCACGTTCATTATATTCTTGCCAATTGGTTTCAAGGCTGTTGCTATGCATGAAACTATTGACTATATAAAGCAACAAGCAATGAGGGAATGCCATTTGTGCTGAAAGTGAGGATGGTCTCAAATTTTTTCAGTTCTTTCAGCTTTCTCTATTACAAAGTTATGGTCTTAGTTACTGAGATGTTACCCTTGGTCATAATAACATCCATACAGTGTGTACTTTCACTTGATTCTAATATTAAATCAATGAAATGAGAGGGCACCCTGCTTGCATTCTACAGGTAAATCTTAGGTTCTTATATAAAGCACCTTGCTCTGGATTCTCTTGATAGTAAGAAGAAAAGCTGAGACACTGAGACTTTAAATCCAGAACTTTCTCCTACAGCTACTAATAGCAAATCGATTTGAAATTCAAGAAATGTGATGTCACAGATTAGGCAGGAATGATAATATCAATAGAATATAATATGAATGATTTTATAGAAGTTTGGGAACTTCCTAAATCGCAGGTAGTACTAATGCTATTTACCTTAGATTTGATGTCAGATTTAATCTACTGTAATTACTCTTCAGTATTTAGACCGTGTATTGTACAAATAATTCATACATGCGAGCTAGTCCAGTAATAGCTACTATGACATGACTCACATTATATTTAAAAGAATTTTACTGCTTAAATTGCTTTGTAAAGTATTTAATACATTGAAAAGGCACAAGATTTTAATAGATCAACTGGGTTTCCAGAGTAAACTAAGTATACTTTTTCCAACCATTCTGGTTTCATACATGGGCAGCCAGTTGTTCATTTATGAAATAGATTGTTTCATGAATATTTTGTTACCACAAGTCTTTTATTAACAGTTGGCATAATTATTTTAATTTTTTGTTATTTAAATTTAAATGTGAGATTTTGTAGGTCATATATACACTTGATCACTTGACATCCATTATTTGTCGATTTGCTTGAGTGGGCACCAATAACATTTCCATTTGTCCCTGTCACATGCCAGTGTAGCCCAATGGCATCTGCTTGCTCTAGGAATACGAAGAGTCTCAAATGTTTGTTCAGGGTCTTGAAGAAGAAATCTGACCATCTTGTAGGTGGGTGGGTGGCCATGGTCTTTTGATGTCTCGTAGGATCCAGTCAGTAACAACTATAGTCCAGCTGTTGTCTCCAAGTTGCATTACATGTCCAGCCCATCTGACTTTCAACACCTTGGAAAAAAAGACAGCATTCCTGACTCTTGATAGTCTACTGTCAGAGAGCTGCTGGAGTCCCCAACAGCATCAGGACAGAAGTTCTCTTTTACCTCCAAGGCCGCCGGGGAACAGATGAAAATTCACGAGTCGGCGCAGTTCCAAAAAGGCTTTTAATAGTACAAAGGCTCTACCATCGCAATCCAATATAATGAGAGTAATAATAACCAGAGTTCTAGCTCTGGTCAGAACTTAGAGCATACAAGAGAGCCCAAGACTCCCACCAAAGATAGAGGTTCTCATCTGAGAGGAGTCCTACCCAAAAGAGGGGAAAAGGGGCGAGTGCCTCAAGTCAGTCCCCTTATATAGACCAAAATAATCCTGTTGACAGGAAGGGTCCTGTCAACAAAGAACCCACACAGAGTGCAGAAGGGTGGTGCCACACCCTATTACAGGTATAAAAAAAGGAGTATGCCAAGGACTAATCCCTTCTTCTGAGATTGTCTCTTATGTAAAACACTGGAGAGAGGGGACTGGTATAAACACTAATATATCTTAATTTCATGGGCTTCATGTAATCTAAATGGTACCCACAAGGTCCTTCTTATTTATTATCTGCACCAGGGTAATTCTGAGTATCTTGTTCTCCATATACTGAAAGGGTCATGCTCGCCTGCTTGAGGGCAAGCTAGTATGATTCTATAATCTTAAACATAGCCAGAGTGGCAGTTCCCTGGTGAATTCAAACTGTACCACGCTGGGTGCAGTGGGTATAAAGAGGAGCTATGCCCAACCTAGATAACATAGAAGTCTTAGTAGATGTATAATAAGTCTGAAGTTATTCAGAGTCAAGGTGATTCTGTAACTGCCACACCCTCTATCAGTGTTTACATAGAAGAGAGATCTCATTAGAATGAACCTTGACTTAAGGGCACGTAAATAGATTAAGCTGTGAGTGGGTAAAACATCAAAGCTCCAAGGCTAGCTAAGCCTGTCATCCAACAGTCCACAGAGGTTGGAACTCCGGATTCCTTCTCTCACTTGAGTGAGGTGTGATATTCCAAGCATAGCTCTTTCAATTCCTCTTTGGGAGACCCCAATAGCGTTCTCATTCTGTTTTCGTAGGGCCCAGGTCTCTGAGGCATATGTTAATGCAGGGAGAATGGTGGAGTCAAAGAAATGTGCCCAGAGCCGGAGGTTCTTAGACCTTTTAGCTATTTTTTTGATGCTCTTGAAGGTGTTCCATGCCGCTTTCTTCCTCCTGTGCAGCTCAGGTGCTAGGTCATTCATCATGTTGAGTACCTAGGTCGAGAGACCTAGATACACAAAACTGCTGCATCAGAGATGTTTGTTCCGTTGAGAGTGAATGGAGCATCTGGAACTAGTTCATTTTTCATGAACATTGTTTTGTTGAGATTCAGCTGTAGACCTATCTTTCCACATTCTCGGTTGAAGACAGCCAGCATTTGTGCCTCTGGGCTAATGGTTGGTGTTATTAGAATGATGTTATCAGCAAAGCGGAGGTGATGTAGTTGCTGACCCTCTATCTTCACTCCCATTACTTCCATTCTAATTGTCGCATGATATTCTAGAGGATCTTGCTGAAGAGTTTCATGACATGGTATCACCCTGCTGAACCCCTCTTTTTACATCAATGATCACTTCCTTGTAGCATGGTGAGATCCTGGTGGTGAATCCATAATACAGCTCATGAAGGATCTTGATGTATTGAGTTTGAACACCCTGTTTGGCTGGGGTTTTGATGACCACTTCAGTCTCAACAGAATTAAAGGCTTTCTTCAGATCAATGAATGTGAGAGCGGTATTTTTGAACTCCGTACAAACCTCAATGAACTTTGTTAGCTTGTGGATTTGGTCGATTGTGCTGAATCCTTTATGGAAGCCAGCTTGCTCGCATGGTTTTCTTTCATCTAATGTTCTGCCAATGTTGTAAAGTCATATATTATGTAAAATAAAGAATAATGAAAATAATTTACAAAAAGATTTACAGAAAGCCCTTGATTCTGAGGAGACTGAAGCAGTCATCGAAGCCCAGGCCAAACAGGGTGTTCAAACCCAATACATCAAGAGCCTTTGTGAGCTGTATTATGAATACACCACCAGGATCTCACCATTCTACAAAGAAGTGATCATTGATGTCAAAAGAGGGGTTCGACAGGGTGATACCATTTCACCAAAAACTCTTCAGTGCCACCCTCGAGAACATCATGCGACAATTAGAATGGGAAGCAATGGGAGTGAAGATAGATGGTCGGCAACTACACCACATCCGCTTCGCTGATGACATCGTTCTAATAACACCAAACATTAGCCAAGTGGCACAAATGCTGGCTGACTTCGACCGAGAATGTGGAAAGATAGGTCTACAGCTGAATCTAAAGAAAACCATGTTTATGAAAAATGAACTAGTTCCAGAGGCCCCATTCACTCTCAATGGAACAAACATCTCTGAATGCAGCAGTAATTTGTACCTAGGTTGAGAAATCAACATGATGAAAGACCTAAAACCTGAGCTGCGCAGGAGGAAGAGAGCGGCATGGAATGCCTTCAAAGGCATCGAAGAAATAGCTAAAAGGACAAAGAACCTCCGGCTCCTGGCACATCTCTTTGACTCCACCATTCTCCCTGCATTAACATACGCCTCAGAGACCTGGGCCCTACGAAAGCAGGATGAGAATGCTATTTGGGTCTCCCAGAGAGGAATCAAAAGAGCTATGCTTGGAATATCACACCTCACTCAAGTGAGAGAAGGAATCGGAGTTCTGACCTCCGTCGCTATTCCAGAATCAGGGATGCTGTCTCGTTTGCCAAGGCATTGAAAATCAGATGGGCTGGACATGTAATGCGATTTGGAGACAACCGCTGGACTAGAGCCATTACCGACTGGATCCCACGGGATGTCAAAAGATCATGTGGCCGCCCACCTACAAGATGGTCAGACTTCCTTGTCAAGACCCTGAAGGAATGATTTGAGGCTCTTCATATTCCTGAATCAACCAGATACCATTGGGCTACATAGGCACATGATAGGGTCCAATGGAAATGTTACTGGCGCCTGCTCGAGCAAATCGATGAATAACAGGATTCAAGTGATCAAGTGAAGCAAAGTGATGTATGTGGTTTTTAATTTAACAATAGGGAAAACAGAATTATCATTACAATTGGACAATCTGTTGATGAAAATTGCATAATAAGCAAGTATATAGGAATCAGAAATGTTAAATACAACTATTCCATGCCACTCAGGATAGAAATGTCTTAGAAATCTATTTTAGATAAGGTATCTTATAAACCACTCTCACAACTGTTTACTATACCACAAGATTACATTGAGTATGTCTTCAATAACAGAAATACTTGATGACACAGGAGTTGAGATATAAATGTGTTTAAAGTGTTGGGTCAGTACTAATCTAGGGAGAAATGCCAAGCTGAGAAAACTTTGTGGTAGATAGGTCTATGCAAGAACTCTTGGTCTTCTCTAAGTAAAGTGTGGGTAGTCAGAAGGGTCAGAAACCTCATTTATACCCCATAATTTTGGCATAAAAATGAGTCTGCTTTCCATCTTCATGATGCATCATGAAAGAGAGGCCAAACCACTGAGTCATCCATTTTTATAAATCCTGGAGTGCTTGTGTGGCCATATGACACCTTCCAAAATCACAATACCTACAGCTCAATAAGAGCACAGCAAATTAGATGGGAAAGTTATTCAGAAGACCACTAAGCTCAATAAGCAAAAACAATACACAGAATTCTCAACTAGCACTAAACAGTTCAGTAAATTCTCACACAATGACTTTAACACCACTATCATTTATCACACAATTGTTATAACAATTGTGTGGTGTAGCAATTTTCACAAAAATAATTTTACTGAACTATTTTTGATAATTTCATTGCCATTTTGTTATAGCAAGCAATAGAAAGTAAATTATTTTGTTACTGCTAAGGGGGGCAGGCTTGCAGGATGGTGACAAACTTATGACATTTGTGGAGGGAAGATCATAACAATGTTGGGATTGGTGCTGGAACATTACATGTTTGAAACAACTGTATTATGGACCACTTTGTAAACTATGGTGTTTAAATAAACTTTAAATTTCAAAAAAAGTATTAAACCAATCCACTCAACTTTATAACTTGAATCTTTCTTTTACACAGTGCATTGAAGCAGGCCACCTATATTCTCACTCCTATTCCTTTCCTTTCCTCCAAAAATATAGACAACTACTTGAATTTTGTGTTAATTATGCCAAAACTTAAAAATAGTTTTATCACATAGTCACATATGCCTGAATTATTACAATATACACTTTTTCTTGGTTGTAATCTTTTGCTAGATTTTTTGGTACTAAAGCATCAGAAATACCAAAAGCAACTTGCCTCTTTTTACTCAATACTCTTATACTTTCATCTGCATTTTTGGATATAGTTAGATATCATTGATTTCAGAAATATGTAATTTTCTGTTGTATAAATATTCCATATTATCCAGCCCTAACTATTCACCATCTAACATATAATCATAGAGATCCTGTGAGAAAATTACTCCTCTGATCCTAAATCATACATAAGAAAAGGAATATATCATAATTGATGTTTTAATCCATTTATTGTTGGAATGGCTAATTACTTAAAAGAAAACAAGCAACTCTTTCATATTTACTTATTGAGTGATTTGATACTAGTGCTAACAAGTAGTTACACTCTACAGCCACCTAAATTGTATTGTCATTTTCTTACCACACAGTTTATTTCTTAAAATAAAGCAAACAAAATATAATTCCACAGAATAATTATCACTAATTGTCTAGCATGCACCATATCAATTTGTATTGCCAGTGATTTATTTCTTCAGTCAATTACACATTAACTTCTGTAGTTATAGCATTCTTGTTTGAGACTTAAATTATGAATTAATTTAGGACTGCATTTTATTTCCTTTTAATGGATCTTAATTTTAAAAGTTTTACTAGAGGAAGCTTTCTTTTGACATACATTAAATCAAAGATGAACAGTTGTGTAGATCTAAATCATTACCATCCTTAGTTTCTATTGCTTCATTTTTTCTTAACCATAGCATTCATGAATTTTAACATTAAAGTTAAACATGGACCATGACTAATTTATGACTGTTGAATTCTCTTCTTCAAAAGAGGGAGATTATGTCTTTCTCTAGTCCTTTCCTGCTCATGAATTAAATGTGGTTATTATAACTGAATTATATGATCCAAAGTCATAAACAACAAAATGCAGGAAGTCTGACGTCCTAATGGATAAGGAATCAATATTTCTGGACTATTCATCCCTAAAATCCGTTTACATAAATGAGAGATGAACTTAGATCTTATGTGCCACTGTTACTTTTAAGATTTTTTTTGCTCAAAGATAAACTAATTTGGCCTAACATCACTGGCATATGAAATGCTCCAATGTATCTGATAATGTTCCCAGCTGACTCTAGTTCCTCGCCCTTGGGGTAATGCTTTCCTCCTCATGGCCACATCACTATAGTATGATGCTGTTCCTCCTTCAGCTCCTTTTTATATTCCAGCTATAAAACAGAAAGATTTAGCAAAAAGGCAAAGATGATATTAAGGCATCAAAAAGTTTGAAAATCCTTAGAAGATGTCACATTTGCTATATTGTCTTTAAAATTTAATAACTAGACATGTACATTTGATATGTAAATTTAAGTTCTATGAGATCGAATAAATTGCTGTTAAGGAGACTCAAAGTCAGAATATCAAGGCCTATGTTCAGAAAAAAATGTATTCTGACCATGGAAGAATTTCCATCATGTATATAATACAGACTTATAACCTGTATCTCTTAGAAAGTGGAGATGAACAATGAAGATCCACTTACAAACATGTTGTAAGCTAGCAGAGAGTAAGACTGAAGACATCAATAGGATGGCCACACTGATGCTAATTCAAACTACTCTTCTCTCAAATAAAAGGAATATATGCATTTAGAAGGCTTAGAGATAAAGATAAAACTCTATGGAAAACTTATGAAAAATAAGCTGCCTGTCCGGGAGAGATAACCCCAAACACATCAAAATAAGTCAGTTAAAAGCTGATTATCAAATAAAGAAGTTAATAAAAATAAAATGAGAAAAATGTCAAATATTAAAAATAGTGTGAGGTGTATCCAGCTTTCAGTGCAATTACTGAGAAGTTCTTTCCACTTTTATTGATTGGGATACTATCTTCTGCAATTCAAAAAGTGGTCTCAGCAGCTGGACAGAGAGAGAAGGTCCTACACACATCTGGTGCTGCTTTCACCCCCCAGCTCTACCTGGTGTCTCAACATCAATGGACACAGCTTCTGGAGATCCTCACAAACTGCCATTGGTGTCCCTAGAGTTACCAGAGCACCTCCATGTGTCTTGAACTCCACAGAGACCTGACAGAACTGTATCCTTGGGCCCCTAATGTTGAATTGCCAGTCCTGTTCGCTCAGAATCACTAGATGAGAACCCTGATTCTCCTGAACACTAATTGGGAGACACACCCTAAACCCTAAAATATGATTTAAATCAGATAGAAAGAACAAATCAGGGGTCAAAGAGATAGCATAGGGGGTAAGGCACTTGCCTTGCATGTCCCAGACTGAGGTTAAATCTCCAGCATGCCATGTGGTCACCCAAGCACCATCAGGTATGATTTCTGAGTACAGAACCAGGAGTAACCTCTGTGCATTGCTGGATATGGCCCCTCTAAAACAAACAAAAAACAAATAAACAAAAAATTACAATACAGCATTAAAAGAGAATTTAGTGACTGAAGGCAAGACCAGAAAACAGACTTGTGGTAGACAATCCTATTCCAGCCATTTTTGCCTAAGCATATCTTTTGATATTATACACTCATAATTTCTCAAGTCTAAAACACAGAGCTTTTGAGTACTTGAAATAGGGAAAGAAGGGCTTCAATAAATAAAATAGCATTCATAAAAGTCTCTTCAGAAAATTCCTCCTTTGTTGAATTTGTACTGTGTTGGTTTGTACTGGATTTAGTAAAACTGTATTCACTTGTAGCTGCTGATATTCAAGGCCACTCTCAGCCAAGACAGATGAGGCCTGCCCATACTTGTCTCAAATGATTAAGCGTATCTTGGTGATTCTCTGTCAACACTGGAAGACCATTTCAAAATCAGATTCCCTTTGATATAAAATGATGAATTGGAAGCTATTTTGATATTTAAATTCCACACATTTAATTTCATCAACAAATTATGCTTGCTCTTTAAATAATGCATGAGGCAGATCCAAAGGACACATGTTCTAAGTGATATTGTCTCTGGAACACATGATAATTCTTCAAGTTGATTTGATATGCAAGTCATTGAGAATCCATGGTAATTCAATCAAGAAGAATCAGGCCAGAGCCAAAAGAAGTAAAGTAAAAAGGAACTTTATATCAAGCACTTTATATAAGCTCTACATCAGTGTCCTAAGAAGGTTTTATTTTAAGGTTGAGGAAACGTATGGCACAGGGTGATGACAGCTTCCTCAGGAGCCTAGATAATATTAGTCTAGGACAAATGATCTTATATTCAGGGCAGTATATTCTATAGTATTCCACTGAACATTGCAAAGAAAACAAACAGAATGTAAAGAGGGACTTTGTAATAAACTCTTGGTATTGCCATTCTACTTTTACAAAATTAAGCAATTTTAAGAGGACAACTCTGAAAAAATCGAACCATTGTGTTCCAGTAATAAAGTGTCATAAAGAATTCTATAAAAGAAATGAGTTAATTCCACTTTCATGTAACTTACATATATGCCCTTACTAATTCCTGTAATATCAAGGTAGATTTATCATTTCTTTTAGAAAGATAATTCAAGGCTTTGACCACTTGGCCCAATAACGTGGCCAACAGAATAATAAACTCTATACATACAAAAAAGTTCTGTCAAAAGTTTTATCACTGTCACTGTATCATTGTCTTCCCATTGTTTATCGATTTGCTTGAGCGGGCACCAGTAACATCTCCATACATCCTGTCACAAGCAAGTGTAGCCCAAGGGCATCTGCTTGCTCCAGGGACAGGAAGAGCCTCAAACCATTCTTCAGGTCATGGAATTGAGGTCCATAATTGTTATTAGTTTTTGGCATAACAAATAAAACACGGGTAGCTTGCCAGGTTCTGCCTTGTAGATGTATACTCTCAGTATAAGGGTCTCATCTCAAGCATTTACTGATGAAACTTAAAGGGGAAAGATCAGGTTTTCTCTCGGGTGGAGCTCTGAGGAACTGTTGAGTCTGAATGTTGAGAATGACTAAAATTTGTAATATCATAACTGGTAAGTATTTAAAATAAGAAAAATGTTTGTATTGCATCAAGATAGTTTTGATAAAGATTTGGCTTCAAATTCAAAGATTCAAAAAATCTTTTTCTTAAAGTTTCGTGTTCAACATTTCTCTGAAGTAACAATGGTTATATTCTATGACACCAATGGAAAGGTATAAATAACCTTTTATAGTCATTTCATAACCTTTTATAATCATTATAAGAATGATATGCATATTAATAATAGTCAATTATCACTAGAGTTATAATATCTATACATTTATGTCAAAGTGCCATCAAGAACAGGATATCTATATTATTAGCTCCAAGACCTATGCCGTTTCTTATTGTCAAAGTGATTTACAGAACAAACTTCTAGTAAAAGAAGAGAAAATGAAAGAAAAAATGATGAGCGAACTGTTGCAACAATTAAACCTTACTTATAAAATGCATCAAGTAAAAAGAAGCTCATTTCCTATGTTAACAGTCCACCTGTCAGTGGAGTCATGTGTTGGTTGGTAGGGCAGAGTAGTAGAGCATTTCATGGTCTTTGATAGACAATTGAATGGAAGCTCCAAAATACCTACACTCTGAATGCCTGTATCTGACAGGCATATCTAAAAAACATAGAGATTTTAATTGAACATACCTGAGAGTAACTAAGAAGGGTATACTGACTTTTTTCCAGGTTGATACTGATTAACAATAAAATAACTTAAAGCTTATAATTATGCATTCCCAGAACTCAGAATTTAATATGCTAGCTCATGTACCTTCAAATTTTTTCTTTTTTTTTCCTTTTTATCACAAGGCAGTTTCATTAAAAATCTACTTTTATTGAATCACAGTGAAATACACAGTTACAAGTTTGTTTATGATTGGGTTGCAGTTATATACTGTTCCAACACCCATCCCTCTTATACTGTACACTGGTGAAGGAATAGATATTCAAAGTTTTTTTTTATTTCACTGGTTGAAGCCTAGATTTAATAGTACCTCAAGTAAGTGATGTGTTGAGGAAATTTTAGAAATGTGACACTTTCCTTGAATGTTTTAGGTAAAGGGCGTCTAAAAGATACAGAACGATGGAAATTAAACTATTATATGTCATCTCTGAAGCCACTCTGAACTGTACTTCTCGGGAAATGGCATCAGAGCACATTAAGAAATGGCAAATAGGTTGCTAATGTCTGGACCCATCTTATCACTTATTACTCACAAACAGTATCATTGGTGCCTCACACAAATTGGGCTCTTGGATTCCAGTCAAAACTTCATGATCCTGAACAATAAAAAAGCGTTAATTGCTTAATAATCAAAGTGGCTAAAGTTACCATAATTGATCTCTAGAGTAAGTTAGCAATCAAAGTGGTTGGATACAGATTTCTATGACAATGGCAACATTTTATTATGTATAAAGGTTTAAAATAGATCTTCATGCTCTTATTTTAGATGGATGACCCTGCTTTAAGTTATGCATCATCCTGATATCCCTTTTGCACTAGTGTTACCCCAACACCATAAAGTCCATTATATTCATAATAGTATGCTTGACTATTTAATAGAAAGTAGTATATACATGTATATATTTTGCATGCTTGACAAAAACATATGCCTGAAGAATATGCAGTGAAAATTCAAGGGTCTGAATACTTGCGAAATATATAGGTCTTGTAGTTTGTGGGCATATTGACATCTATCATTTAATGTGAGAGAAAGTTTTAACTTGCTCTGTTTCACACATCCCAACATCAAAAGGCACATTTCTTGATTTTGGGGGATTTCAAAGGTCACATTTAACACATCTGTGTGAGATTTTAAAAACATTTACGAGGTGATCCATAATATTGCCACTTTGGTTGGGATTTAAAAGATATCCCAGAACATTCAAATTATAAACTTCTCAACAGTCTTAGAATTTATGAGCAGAAAATCTGATGATAGGGGGACATATGCATGATGGAAAAGATCCTGAATGAACATCTAGGGAAAAAATAAATCTTTACAACTAAGAAAGCCACATTATCTTCTGATTACATTTCAAATTTGAAAAATAACACATGTATACATGTATTTCCACTGAGTCTTTGAAGAACCTAACACCCAATAATGAACAGCAACTGATAATTGGCATGTACTATATACACAAACCGTTACATAACCTGTTAAATGAAAAAAAATGTTATCATTAGTCATATAATTATGAACAAGTAGATTTCATGAATAGGTGAGTATTATTCTCAATTTTGGGAATGCACACTTATAAACTTTGAGTTATTTTATTGTTATATCACTTGATAAAAACTATTTATAAAACAGTCACTTGCATGCTCTCCAGAACTGACTTACAGGAATCAGAAAGCCCATAGCAAGTATCATTCTTAATGGGAAAATGCCCATGGTATCTGTTCCTACTATATCTACAAGCCAATATCTTCATGGGGATTTCCTCTGGTCAAATAACAGAGCAGAAACTGTGGAGTTGGTTTAATGGTGAGCCATACCATTTCTCAATGGCCTCAGTGATAAATCTAAATGAACCCGAATGTAAATTTGCCATACAAAAACAATAGTTGATCTTTATAGACTAAAACTCTTCAGCTTCCTCTCAACAAAGAGAAGAACTAAATCTGTCAATCCAATAATAATGTAATAATGCTAGTGTCAAACTCTGTTTGCTCCATTCCCTGGCATACTATATAGAGAGAATGTCTCTCATTAGGTCATAAAATGTGTGGAAACTACTTATTCTCTCAGAAACAGGTAAACTAAAGATGGATTTTTATTGCTATTCTGTTGAAGTTTTATTTATCATGATATTATTTATATTAGAACAATAACTAGCAAAGTTAGAACTGTAGTAAGCAACCCCAGAATTCAATATTTTTACACAGTTCTCCTAGAGGAGTTGAATTAATAAATCAGAAAACTCACATATGGTGACAGCTTGGAGTTAATATTTGTTGACACTGAGCTGTTGCCCTATAGGAATTTTTATATACCTTTAGCCTGTGGTCAATATGTGTTGCCTCTTAAAAACTTTAGACTGATTGTGAAGCAAAGAAAAGCATACCTCCACAGGAATAAAAAGAATAGTAAGTTGTAACTTGAGTTGCCATTTGACCATTTTGTGGTTTTCATATCATGAACCATGTTTGCACATATGTAAAGAAAGAAAAGAATGCATTCATATCATCCTGATACCCAAAGCAGGGAGAGACAACACAAAGAAAGAAAATTACAGACCAATCTCTCTGATGAACACAGATGCTAAGATCTTCAACAAAATACTAGCAAACAGAATCCAAAGACTCATCAAAAGATTATATATCATGACCAAGTAGCATTCATTCCGGGAATTCAAGGATGGTTCAACATTTGCAAGTTAATCAACATAATACATAATATCAATAAGAGAAAAAGTAAAACCATATGATCATAACAGTAGATGCATAGAAAGCATTTGACAAGATCCAGCACCCGTTCATGAGTAAAACTCTCCAAAAAATGGGAATTGAAGGAACCTTCCTCAGTAGAGTCAAAGTCATCTACCAAAAGCCCACAGCGAGCATCATTCTCAATGGGAAAAATTGAAAGCCTTCCCCTAAGATCAGGTACGAGAAAAGGTTGCCCACTCTCACCTCTTTTATTCAATATAAAAGTGCTATGGAAGTATTTGTGATAGCAATTAGAGAAGAAAAGGACATCAAGAGCATCCAGACAGGCAAGGAAGAAGTCAAGATATCACTATTATAAGATGGCATGATATTATACCTAGATAACCTTAAACTCTCTACCAAAAAACTTCTAGAAACAATAGATACTTAGAGTGGTAGGGTAAAAAATCAATACCCAAAGTGTGTGGCTTTCCTATATATAAATAACAAAAGAGAAGAAAGGGATATTGAGAAATATTGAGGGAAATGGTTCCATTCACAATTGTGCCATGGAAAATCCAATACCTAGGAATCAGCTTAACCAAGTGTGTAAAGGACCTGTACAAAGGAAACTATATGACACTGCTCCAAGAAATAAAAGAGGATATGAGGAAATGGAAACACATTCCCTGCTCATCTATGGGGAGAATCAATATTGTCAAAATGACAATACTCCCTAGAGCTTTGTCAGATTCAAAGTGGTCCCTGTAAGAATACCCATGACATTCTTCAAAGAAAAAGACCAAACACTCCTGAAGTTCTTATGGAATAATAAGCCCCCATGGATAGCTAAAGCAATCCTTGGGAAAAAGAAGATGGGAGGCACCACCTTTCCCAACTTCTAATTTTACTACAAAACAGTAGTGATTAAAACAGCATGGTATTGGAATAGAAACAACCTGTGGACATATGGAATAGTATTGAGTATCCTAACACCCATCCTCAAACACATGATCATTTATTCTTTGATAAAGGTGCATAGAGTCTGAAAAGGATCAAGGAAAGTTTCTCCAACAAGAGGTGCTGGGAAAACTGGGAAGCTATATGTAAAAAAATGAATTTGGACCTATATGTAAAAAGGAGCTATATGCAAAAAAATGGAGCTATATGTAAAAAAATGAATCTGTCTAACACCATGCAAAAAATTGATCAAAATGGATTAAAGATCTCAATATCAGATCTAAATCCATAAAGTACATCGAAGAAAATATAGGAAAAACCCTCCACTACATTGAAGCTAAAGGCATCTTCAAAGATGAAACACCACTAACAAAACAACTAGAAGAAAAGATAAACATATGGGACTACATGAATCTAAAAAACTTCTTCACCTCAAAAAAGAAAAGTGACCAAGATACAAAGTCAGTCCACAGAATGGGAAAGAATATTCACCTAATACCCATCTGATAAGAGGTTAATATCTGTGATATATCACCACTGGTAGAACTTTACAAGAAGAAAACAGCCAACCCCATCAAAAAATGGGGAGAAAAATGAACAAAAACTTCAACAAGGAAGAAATTTGAATGGCCAAACAACATATGAAAAAATGCTCACCATCACTAATCATCAGAGAGATGCAAATCAAAACAACAATAAGATATCATTTTACACCACAGAGACTGGCACATATGCAAAAAAGCAAGAACAACAAGTGCTGGTGTGGATGTGGGGAAAAGGGGACACTGACCCATTGTTGGTGGGAATGTCGACTGGTACAGCCTTTTTTGGAAAACAATATGGACAGTCCTCCAAAGACTAGAAATTGAACTCCCATTTGACCCAGTCATACCAGTCCTGGGACTATAACCTGGGAAGCCAAAAATACACAGTGGAAACACCATCCATACTTTTATGTTGATAGTAGCATTATTCACTATAGCCAGAATCTGGAAACAACCAGAGTGTCCAAGAATTGATGACTGGATAAAGAAGCTGTGGTACATCTACACAGTGGAATACTACGCAGCTGTTAGGAAAACTGAAGTAATGAAATTTGTCTATAAATGGATGGACATGGAGAGGATCATGTTGAGTGAAATTAGCCAGAAAGAAAAAAGACAAGACAGATATAGAATGATTGTATTTATTTGCATGCATATATATACACATACATATTATCATATTATGATACCAATATCCAAGTGCAGGCAAAACATGGATCAGGAGGTCTTGTCAAAAATAGAATTTACCACAAATGTGTGGGAGTCAAAGGTTAGTAAGACAGAGAAGGGAACAGCGTGCTAATAATTGTCAAAAAAATAATTGCCAACCTTGTTCTGGACATTAAATACAGGCAAAAAGATACACATGATAACATCTAAGAGTATGTATTACAATCCGCAATTTGTAAGAGAAGGAAGAGTGAAAGAGATAGAGAGAAAGAGAAAAAGATAAAAGAAATAAAGAATCTGCCATAAAGGCAGGCTAGGGGAGGGGTGGGAATCGGGGACATTGGTGGTGGGAAATGAGCACTGGTGGAGGGATGGGTGCTGGAACACTGTATGACTGAAACCCAAACATGAACATCTTTGTAATTGTATATCTTATGGTGGTATGATAAAATATATTTTAAAAAAAGAAAAGAGAACATTGCTCAAAATGATTATTATGTAGGAATTTTGGATTATGGAAGGACATAAAGAAGATTGTACCTCAGCACTCATTTGCCCATCATATTGGTAAAAGAAAACTGCTAATCAATAAGTACTTGTACTTTGTGTTGAATAAATTATAAATGGTCCTGAAGTTGGAAACAATAGCCAAGGGGCCAAATGACAGAATGCGAAGACAGAGGAAGAAAGAAACGTATACATGTTATTTTTATTACTTTTCTCAGAAGCAGAAATATAGTGGTAAATTTCGTTTTATTTTGGGGTCACAGATAACAGTTCTTAGGGTTTACTCTTGGTTCTGTAGTCAGCTATCACTCTTAATGGGCCCTGAGGATTTTATGGGGTGCAGGGACCAGACTTAGGTGGACCACATAAAACAAGCACCCTTTCCCTGTATGATCCCGCTGGTTTCTATAGAGGTCATTAAAATTTCAATCAATGTGTTCTCTCTGTATTTAAAAATTTTTGTATCTTATATGAAATATACTGGTACTCATATTTGAAACTTTAGTTTAAATTCTCACCGAATTGATTCCCATCCCCAATGGCATGCCATCTACTAGGACTTTCTATTCCATGTGTTGGTACAGTTTCACTTTGATTAAGGACAACTGAGAAAGGGGAACAATTTACTGTTCTGGGTTCAACATAGCACATAAAGGACTAACTTTTTAGGGAACTGCCAAACTTTTTTCAAAGAAGTTGTGCACTTATGTTTGAAACAACTTTCTATGAGAGTCCCAGCTGCTTCACATCCTCTAAAACATTTGGCTTTGTCAATCTTCCTTCTAATTTGCATTTCCTTGACAATTAAATGATGTTGAGCACTGTTAAATGTACGTATTAATCCTTCAAATGTCATTTTTATGAAATGTTTGCTTAAATAATTTCTCCATTTGGGTGGTAGAGAGAGAGTACAAGATTAAGGTACATGCCTTAGATGCAGCTGGCCCTGGTTCAACATGGTCCCTGGCAACATGTAATCCTAAGGGCATCACTGGGGACAGGTCTAAAGTGCTTGAACACTAAGGGTATTGCCCTGGAAAGCACTAAGCATCACAGGGTTGTCTGGTTTATTCCTTATACCACAGGACCCAGGCAGCACCAGGCCCTGCTTTGTATCCACAAAAAATAGTTTATATTTCTTTAACTTTCAATACTATTATAAATGTATTTTATCATTCATAATATTACACGTTTTAATATGAACCAGTAGGACTTAGAACTGTTGTATATAGTACCTGGAAATGAGATTTAATGCAACTGGGAGAGGATCAAATTGTAATTACAAGCTTCTCCATTATGAGGTTAAAAAAACAGAAAAATTTAAAAAATCAGAATAAATTTGACCAGAAATAAAACTTTACCTAGGAGGGAAAAAATAACATTGTTGTGTGTGAGTTTAACATGAATATATTGCCTTTCATCTATTTTGTTTGGTGTACTATCTCAGGAAGGACAGGCAACAAAATATCTCTCTTGTTTGGAACTTACTTAGTGGGAGAAGATGGGCGATAAATAAGAAACTGATCTGTGGGACATAAGAAAAGCATAATATGAGACTAATACCCAGGTACAGTAGAAACAAGGACTAGGAGGATGGTCTATGAATGGAAGCCTACCACAGGGGAAGGGCACAGGATGTCGGTTAGGATAGAGAAGGGACCCTATATGACAATGATAGTTGGAAATGATCACTCTGAACAAGAACTGAGTGCTGAGAGGAGGTTAAAGAATATACATATAACCTCTCAATACCTGTATTGAAAAACATAATTCCCAGAAAGGGGGTTCGAGAGAGAGAGAGAGAGGAAGAGAAGACATAGAGAGAGGAGAAAGAAAAAATGCCAGGCTGGGACACGGGGGCTGGGGGTAGTGGTAGGAGAGCAACTGGGGACATTGACATTGACTTTTTGACTGTATTTTATGGTGATTCAATTGAAAAAAATTTAAAAACCAATTTATGATTACTGTGATTTTGACCTACATGAATAAGAAAAGTAAAACCATTGATAAGAAATTACCTGCCACTCGAGGTATTGCAGGTGTGGCTGTGGTACCCAACTGCATCAGCAGGTGGCAGATAGGACACAGGCTTGTCTATATCCAGGGCTCTGCTCTGTGGGACCTGGATGGTTGATGGTCTGACATAGAAAAAAGACTGCCCCCTAGGATGAACCCAGAGCCATGACAGAGCCTGGCAAGCTAGCCATGATGTATTTGATATGCCAAAAACAGTAACAATAATAGCCCTCATTCCCAACAAATTGGGACGTTACTGGCACCCACTTGCAAATAGATGAGTAACAGGAAGACAAGTGACAAGTACTGTCTCAGGAGTAGTTTTTGATCTCATATAAAAATAAAAACAAGTCCTCCATAAGGAAACAACAATTTAAATTAAAATAGAAATAATACTGCGAGATTGATAAAAGTCTTCAGATATGATTCAATTAGGAACAATTTCATATGTTAACCAAGGTGACCTGGTTGCTTCATTGGTACAGACCACAGGATCAACTACCTGTGTTAAGTATGCTGGTAATTCTCAGAGATCTTAAGAACTTAACATTATTAATTAGCAAGTCTAGCCTGAAAGATGCTGTGTACTATTTTGATTATGTATTTCTTCCCCCTATCAGCTAATTTTTCCAGTAATTTAATGTGTCATATAGAAGATATTTTAATTTGAAAACCAAATACCATTCTCTTTATAAACAGCTGAAGATGCATTAACTGCTTTTATAAGGAATAAATCAGCAGAGAAATTTTATGTTCCTAATGTGATGAGTACTTTCTGCTAAATATAAATTTATATGTTAAATCAATATGCTGAGTATCCAACTATTGAGAACATGAATCCTATTAATTGATCATGAGTTTATACTTTTTCCAGGAAACTTTTGATTATGTTCTGGAACTCTATTCTCTACAATTTAATGACTTTTTACTGGTTTCATTTCCTGTGGACATTGATATAAAAGAACACTTTCTCCAATTCTTTCAATATGGGTAAAAGTGGGGTTTTACAGGATTCTAGGGATCGAGCTCAGAGCCTTGCCAAAGATAGGCATTAGAGCTAGGTGTCCAGCTCTCCTAGTTGAGCTGTATCCTGTTTCCTCTATCATAATGCTTGTTCTTTTAATTTATATTCCTAAATCCTACATAGCTATGTATGATATGGTAGCTAGGATTTCTTTAAAATATCCCCAATTAAACAAATTCTACATTAAGTAGTTATAAATCATTATGTCTTATAATTTGAAACATAAATCATGTGTTTATGAAAGAATTAAATACTGAAATTTAAAAGTGAAATATTTCTAGATAAGATTTATGCGATCTGAAGAGAAACCATCTGTCCCTCGAGGTGTTGCAGGTGTGGCTGTGGTGCCTGGCTGCAACAGCAGGTGGCAGACAGGAAACAGGCTTGTCTATACCCAGGGCTCTGCCCTGTGAGCTCTGGATGGTTGATAGTCTGACATAGAAAAAGACTGGGTCCCCTGGGATGAACCCAGAGCCACAGCTAAGCCTGTCAAGCTACCCGTGGTGTATTTGATATGCCAAAAACAGCAACAATAGTGAACCTCATTCCCAATTAATGGAGATGTTACTGGTGCCCACTTGAGCAAATCAATGAACAACAGGAAGACAAGTGATATAAGTGATGTAGACATACTTTCACTTTCCATCTCTATAAAAGTTTGATTTTTTTACTATTTGTACATCAAATATCAGTTAAACTAAGAATAAATATCAACAGGCATCCTGAAAAGGTAGAGATTTGTGAAAAATGCTGTCTTAGAATGGATCGCCCAAATATATAAACAATATAAAATTCTACCCACGAACCTGGAGAGATAAAGCGGGAAGTCAGGTTAATTTTTTGCATGTGGCCAATCCTATTCAATCCCTAGCCCTCCATAAAGCCTCTCAGCACAGTCAGGGGTAAGCTCTGAACACCACTTCACTCCACCCCACACCAACACACACATGCACACACACATACACACATACACACATAATGTAAGAAGTCTCATGTTTTAAAACTAGTTCTCACATAGTTTTGCTTTCTGGAGATACATAACAAAAAGGAAGAAGTAAATGGATGTAAATGAATTCTTTAGTAAACAATATAATGGGATTTTGAGCTGAGAAAAAAACACATTTTTCCTGAAATAGTAGTATCCAAAAGTGAACATAAAGCAACACAATGATGGAGTCAGTTGTCTTTATTTGGTTACAAAAGAGTGAGTCTTTTTTTTTTTTGTGAAAGACAGTGCCAGGGTCTATATAACAAATTGCTACTGTTTAAATCTTCAGAAGACTGCCAATGAATGCCTCAGCATTCTACAGCAGTCCACAGCAAAATCTACTACAGAGAAGACTTCCGGATTCAAGCATATATGTAGGTCCTGATCCAGCTGACAGCATGCCTTGCAATCCCAGTTCCATCCATCTTAATGGGTAGCCTCGATTTGTATAGGCTTTTATCGTATTTTTTACTTTGACCTTGTAAAATTCTAGAACAATTAGCAGACTCATGCGAGCTGTGAAGTGTTTTCCTTTTCAGTCACAAGATTTTTATTCAAGCAGTTGGAAGATACATCTGAAGAAACTGATGGATTTCTTGAAAATTAGTTACTTAGAAATATTTCTGTGGTCTAATATAGCATGGTGTGTGTGTGTGTGTGTGTGTGTTTGTGTTGGGGGGGCAGGAGACTTAGGGCTCTAGGATGTGTAAGGTAACCCATCAGTTCTAACTCAATTTCTTTGTGCACGAATGTTTAGACACCATATAGTGTGCTGTATATTGTGTGTTTAGAAATTCCCCAACTAACCTATGCCTCTTAAAAACTCAGAAAAATTTTCCTGCTTTAGGATTGGTGTTTGGCATATGAAAATTGTTGAGTTAAGCTTCTAAAATGGAATGGTATAAAATAGAATGGAAATTAGAGGAAATGGAAGTAAGGGAATAATATGTAGGAGAAAATTAAATAGAGTTAATTTTTTGCCTTTCTTCTTGATTCGATTAGTATGGTATAATCTATCATTATTTCATGGACAAACATCCTTTTATTGGGATATATATACATCCCAATTTTATATATATATATATATATATATATATATATATATAATGTTCTAGCAAATTCCCCTCCCTTCAAAGTTAATTGCATCTGTATCTTTTTTTTTCTTTTTGGGTCACACCCACCCACATTGACTCTGTTAGGTAAAAGTATTGGTAGACAGATTCTGCCCCTTCCATACCCTTGTAACTTGAAAATTAGTTACTTAGAAATATTTATGTGGTTAACATAGCATGGTGTGTGTGTGTGTGTGTAGTTGTCCTTGCTTTTATCCCTGACACTGAATCATTTACGTGCTGAATTTAGTGAAAGAATTAACATCATAGAGATGCTATATTGCACTATCTAATTTGGCTAAATCCCATCACATGAACCCCCAAAAACAAAACACATTATTTGGCTAACATCAAACAACTTCAGTCTCAGAGGAATGTGGCCTACCATTGCTGCAAGGAGTAAGATGAAATGCATGATGTAAGCAGTAGGAGTGAATACCAGTCCTTGGCTGATCACCCCAAGAAAACTGTATTCTCAGTTCTACAAAGATAAGGGAATGATTGAAGTCAACAACCTAAAGAACCCTGTAAATGCTTTGTCCCAGTACAGCAGTCAGTAAGAAATTAAGAAATGCAGACAACTTGAGTTTAGCTCAGTGAGACTGTCTGAATTCTCTCTCTCTCTCTCTCTCTCTCTCTCTCTCTCTCTCTCACACACACACACACACACACACACACACAAGATAATGAATGGGATTTGTTTTACGCTACTATCATTTCAGCCATTTAGTAGCAATAAAAAATAATTCAGTGATGGAGTATGTGTATGATTCTCACATTTTAAGTAATTTTAGACAGAAAGGTTTGATTGTCCTACTTTGATAATTTATGAGTGAGATTATTGCTATATTTTATCTTTGCTTGTTTAGAAAAGTAACTGGTTATCTGATGCATTCATGTGTTAAACAGACTGATAAACTGTTTTCAAGCATTGAGGAATGGTGTCTGAATAATTATATCAATACATGTTCTACCAATGACTAGATGGGGAAATTGAAGAACAACAATTTGTACTCAAATGGTTTATTTATGGAAAAAATAACTTTAACCACATGTTGAAGCTGGTATCTCTGTGAACACAGTTTATACCAGAAGGGATGGTGATAAATCCATGTTTCCCTATGTTCTCAGACAGCACGGTATACCTGATATCAGAGTGCACTAGGAAGCCAGAAGAGAAAAAAGTTCCATGATTAGAGGAGCTTTTATATACTCCTATAATGTCTACCCCTGACCTACCCCTAATTTGCCTCCACAAACTCTAACCCCTGCTTGTAAGTATCAAGGAACTGTATCAATACTAAAGTCAGCGTTTTGGATTATAGAAAATGTTCTAGCAAATTCCCTCCCTTCAAAGTTAATTGCATCTGTATCTTTTTTTTTTTGCTTTTTGGGTCACACCCAGCAATGATTAGGGGTTACTCCTGGCTCTGCACTCAGGAATTATTCCTGGCAGTGCTCTGTGGACCATATGGGATGCTGGGGATCGAAATTCAGTAGGCCTTATGCAAGGCAAATGCCCTACATGTTGTGCTATTACTCCGCCCCAGTATCTTTTTTTCTTTCTTTTTTTTCCATAGCCAGCAGTACTCCTGGATCATTCCTGGTGGGGCTTATGGGACCCATGGAGTGCCAGGGCTTGATTACAAGGCAAGCACTCTTCCCTTGTACCACCAGATCTCAATTTTAATTTTTTTTATCCATACAGCCATGACCTCTACAAATCCTATGTCCTTGAATACAATTGATGTTGATTGATTCCAAACTTGAATCTCCAGCTCTTATCTCCCTCGGAAATCTGTGACTCATAAAACTGCTTTCCCTACATCTGCAATTCTATATCTGTGAAGATCACAAACCCACACTACAGACCTGATCTTTTCCAAAATTACAGACTCTACAGACAGCTTTTCCATGTCAGCTGATGGGATGCCATAGTTTGAGTCCCTCAGGTTGGAATTCTCGAAAACATCTTTGATACCTCTTTATCTTTCATACCTCACATTTAATCTATAAATTATCTGAGTTAAACTGCACCCTGGCTATCTCCCAAGCAATAAAAATAACCCCTTAGAGGTGTGTGTGTGATTCTTGCATCTCCGCGGACCCCAAGCTGCCCCAGGGAAGAGCGGAAACTCCATCAACGGGAACCAAGGCAAACTGCCTTGGTTTCACCCCGGACCGACCCTTGGGCCCTGCGCTTCTGGGAATATCCCAAAACTCAAAGCCGCGTGGACGCTAGTGTGTCCCGCGTGACCCTCTCACTACCTACCTTGCATGAGGTACCAGTGAACCTTGGTTCCTACATCCTTGCCACCCACCCAAACTCTGCAAACAGACCAGACACCTACTAACTGTACTACCTAGTCACCCAAGAACTCACATTTGCAACCTACAATAGTCATAATGGTAAAGCAACGCAAAATCCATCAAGCTCTGTGAGTGAAGTCACTGGTCCAGATGAGTCTAGCAATACCAATGAGTTGTATAACCTCTCTGAAAAAGAATTTCGGAAAGAACTGTTAAGGATTCAAAAGGAATTCAAAGAAGCAATGGAATGCAAAATCAATAAAATACAAGAGGACATGTGAGAAGAAGTGAGGAAAATGCAAAGGGAAATGACAGATATTAAAAAATGAGGTAAATGAAATAAAAAACACAGTGGAAGGCCATCATAGCAGAATAATAGCTACTGAAGAGAGAATTAGTGATCTCAAGGACGAGTTCCAAAGATTCTCTACACAACACCATAAGATAGAAAAAAGGCTCACAATTACCTAACAGACAACAAGAGATAATCGGGATGAAGGCAGAAGAAACAACATATGGATCATTGGGGTCCCAGAAGGGCAAGAAGAAAACCCTGATGAAGAAGAAACTGTCAAAGCCATAATTGCTGAAAAGTTCCCGGAACTAAAGAATGCTTGCCTCAAGATCCAAGAGGCCCGTAGGATACCAGCTAAAAGAAACCCCAACAAGAATACTCCAAGACACATCTTGATAAAAATGACAAAAACTATATAGGGAAAGAATACTGAAAGCAGCAAGATCAAAGAAGGAAATCACATAAAAAGGAACAACTCTAACATTTACAGCAGACTTATCTGATGAAACACTCCGAGCCCGAAAACAATGGTGGGATATTGTGAAAAGGCTCAATGAACTGCAGGATTCACCAAGAATTCTTTATCCGGCCAGACTCACATTCAGATATGAAGGAAAGGTACACAACTTCATGGATAAGCAACAACTCAGGAACTTCATGGACTCAAAACCAACTTTAAAAGAAGGACTGAAGGGTCTACTGTAATGCGACCAAACCCATAAGCACAAAAAATACAAAAAAGAAAGATGGCACAAAATCCAATGACAATAATCTCTCTCAATCTCAATGGTCTAAATGCACCAATTAAGAGACACAGAGAGACAAAATGGATTAAAAAAATTGAACCCAACATTCTGCTGTCTACAAGAAACACATCTGAATAATCAGAACAAACACAGACTCAGAGTCAAAGGTTGGAAGACCATTCTCCATGCAAACAACTCCTCCAAAAGGCTGGTGTGGTCATATTAGTATCAGATAATATAGACTTCAGGCTGAAAAAGGTTAGAAGGGACAACGAAGGCCTCTTCTTATTAATTAAGGGGTATGTACACCAGGAAGATTTACACTACTAAACACATATGCACCCAACGAGGGGTCAGCAAAATACATAAAACAACTGCTAAGAGACCTCAAAGAAGACATTAACAGTAGCACAATAATAGTTGGAGACCTCAACACTGCTCTATCAACGATGGATAGATCAACAAGACTGAAACTCACCAAGGAAATATTGGCCCTGAAGGAAGAAATGGAAGAAAGAGAGCTAGTGGATGTATACAGGGCTCTTCATGCCAAAAAAGCTGAATACACATTTTTCTCTAGTGCACATGGAACATTCTCCAAGATAGACCACATGTTGAGCCACATAGCATACTTCAATAAAATTAAAAAGATAGAAATTGTGTCAGCTATCTTTTCAGACCATGATGCAATGAAAATGGAAGTTAACCTTACACAGAAACAGGTAGTCAAACCAAACACCTGGAAACTGAACAGCTCACTCCTGAACAACAAATGGGTTATAGAAGAAATCAAACGGAAAATCCAAAGATTTCTGGAAACAAATGAAAATGAAGACACCAATTATAAGAACTTGTGGGACACGGCAAAAGCCGTGTTAACAGGGAAGTTTATAGCTCTGCAAGCATTCACCAGGAAACAAGAAAGGGCCCACATAAATAAACTGATTACACAGCTGAAGATATTAGAAAAAGACCAACAAAAGGAGCCTAACCCAGGCAGAAAAAAAGAAAATAATAAAACTTAGAGAGGAAATCAATGAGTTGGAAACCAAAAAAACAATCCAAAAGATTAGTGAAACCAAGAGCTGGTTTTTAGAAAAAATAAACAAGATTGACAAACCATTGGCAAGACTTGTAAGGACAGGGAAAGAGAAAACCCAAATAAACAGAATCAGAAATAAAAAGGGTGACATCACAACAGAAACCACAGAAATCCAAAAGATCATCAGAGATTACTTTGAGAGCCTGTATGCCGTGAAACATGAGAATCTAGAAGAAATGGATCAATTCCTGAAGTCCTATAACCTCCCAGGGCTGAAACAAGAAGACCTCCAATACCTGAATAAGCCTATCACCATTGAGAAAATAGAAACAGTAATTAAAAAGTCTGCCCAAACACAAAAGCCCAGGTCCAGACGGATTCCCTAGTGAACTCTACCAAACCTTTAAGGAGGACCTACTGCCAGTCCTTTTCAAGCTCTTCCAGGAAATAGAAGAAATAGAAACACTCCCAAACAGCTTCTACGAGGCACATATCACCCTGATACCCAAAGCAGGGAGAGACAACACAAAGAAAGAAAACTACAGACCAATATCCCTGATGAACACGGATGCTAAGATCTTCAACAAAATACTAGCAAACAGAATGCAAAGAATCATCAAGAAGATTATACATCATGACCAGTAGGATTCATCCCGGGAATGCAAGGATGGTTCAACATTCGCAAGTCAATCAACATAATACATCATATCAATAAAAGAAAAAATAAAAACATATGATCCTTTCAATAGACGCAGAAAAGGCATTTGACAAGATCCAGCACCCGTTCATGATTAAAACGCTCCAGAAAATGGGAATTGTAGGGACTATCCTCAAGATAGTTACAGCCATCTACCAAAAGCCACAACAAGCATCATTCTAAATGGGGGAAAAGTTGAAAGCCTTCCCCCTGAGATCAGGGACAAGACAAGGTTGCCCACTCTCACCTCTTTTATTCAATATAGAACTGGAAGTACTTGCCATAGCAATCGGAGAAGAAAAGGACATCAAGGGCATCCAGATAGACAAGGAAAAAGTCAAGCTATCATTATTTGCAGATGACATGATATTATACCTAGAGAACCCTAAACTCTCTACCAAAAAACTCCTAGAAACAATAGACGCATATAGTAGAGTGGCAGGATACAAAATCAACACCCAAAAGTCGGTGGCTTTCCTATATACAAATAACGAAAGAGAAGAAAGGGATATTAAGGAAACTATTCCATTCACAATTGTGCCACAGAAAATCAAATACCTAGGAATCAACTTACCCAAGTATGTAAAGGACCTGTACAAAGAAAACTACAAGACACTGCTCCAAGAGATAAAAGAGGACACAAAGAAATGGAAACACATTCCCTGTTCATGGATGGGGAGAATCAACATTGTCAAAATGGTAATACTCCCTAGAGCTCTGTACAGATTCAATGCAGTCCCTATAAGGATACCCATGACATTCTTCAAAGAAATTGACCAAACACTCCTGAAATTTGTATGGAACAATAAACCCCCAAGGATAGCTAAAACAATCCTCGGGAAAAAGATGGGAGGCATCACTTTTCCCAACCTCAAACTGTACTACAAGGCAGTAGTAATTAAAACAACATGGTATTGGAATAAAAACAGACCCGTGGACCTATGGAATAGAATTGAGTATCCTGACACCCAACATCAAACTCATGATCATTTAATTTTTGATATAGGTGCAATGAGTCCAAAATGGAGTAAGGAAAGCCTCTTCAACAAGTGGTGTTGGGAAAACTGGGCAGCGACATGTAAAAAAATGAATTTGGACCTGTGTCTAACACCATGCACAAAAATCAGATCAAAATGGATTAAAGATCTCAATATCAGACTTGAATCCATAAAATACATTGAACTAAATATAGGAAAAACCCTCCACGACATTGAAGCTAAAGGCATCTTCAAAGGTGAAACATCACTAACAAAGCAACTAGAAGAAAGGATAAACATATGGGACTACATGAAACTAAATAGCTTCTGAACCTCAAAAGAAACAGTGACTAAGATACAAAAGCAGTCCACAGAATGGGAAAGAATATTCACCCAATACCCATCTGATAAGGGGTTAATATCCAGGATATATCAGGCACTGGTAGAACTTTACAAGAAGAAAACAAACATCCCCCATCAAAAAATGGGGAGAAGATATGAACAGAAACTTCAGCAAGGAAGAAATTCGAATGGCCAAAAAACATATGAAAAAATGCTCATCATCACTAATCATCAGAGAGATGCAAATCAAAACAACAATGAGATACCACTTTACACCACAGAGACGGGCACATATTCAAAAGAGCAAGAACAACAAGTGCTGGCGTGGATGTGGGGAAAATGGGGACACTCATCCATTGTTGGTGGGAATGCCGGCTGGTACAGCCTTTCTGGAAAACAATATGGACTTTCCTCCAAAGACTAGAAATTGAACTCCCATTTGACCCAGCCATACCACTCCTGGGAATCTACTCTGGGAAACCAAAAATACGCAGCGGAAACACCATCCCTACTTTTATTTTCATAGCAGCATTATTCACAATAGCCAGAATCTGGAAGCAACCAGAGTGCCCGAAAATCGATGACTGGATAAAGAAGCTTTGGTACATCTACACAATGGAATACTATGCAGCTGTTAGGAAAAATGAAGTTATAAAATTTGCCTATAAATGGATGGACATGGAGAAGATTATGTTGAGCGAAATTAGCCAGAAGGAGAGAGACAGATACAGAATGACTGCATTTATTTGCATGGCATAAATATATATGTACATATTATGATACCAATATCCAAGGTCAAGTGAAACATACATTAGGAGGTCTTGTCAAAGGTGGAAATTATCACAAACGTGTGGGAGTCAGAGACTAGGTAAGACAGAAAATGGAACAGCGTGCTAATAATTTTCGAGGGTACCATTGCCAACCTAGAACTGAGCATTAAATAGAGGCAAAAGGATACACATGACAACCTTTTAATGTATGTTCTGTAATCCATAGTCTGGAAGGGAAGGAAAAGAGAAAGAGAGAGAAAGGGAAAGAAATAAAGAACCTGCCATGGAGGTGGGCTGGGGAAGGGGGAGGGAACCGGGGACGTTGGTGGTGGGAGATGGGCGCTGGTGGGGGATGGGTGCTGGAACGCTGAGCACTGCCTGGAGTAATTCCTGAGTGCAGAGCCAGGAGTAACCCCTAAGTATGGCCGGGTTTGACCCAATAAAGCAAAAAAAAAAAATGAGCTGCGCAGGATGAAGACAGAGGCATGGAATGCCTACAAAGGCATCGAAGAAATTGCTAAAAGGACAAAGAACCTCCGGCTCCGGGCACATCTCTTTGACTCCACCTTTCTCCCTGCATTAACATACGCCTCAGAGACCTGGGCCCTACGAAAGCAGGATGAGAATGCTATTCGGGTCTCCCAGAGAGGAATAAAAAGAGCTATGCTTGGAATATCACGCCTCACTCAAGTGAGAGAAGGAATGCGGAGTTCTGACCTCTGTCGCTATTCCAGAATCAGGGATGCTGTCTCATTTGCCAAGGCCTCGAAAATCAGATGGGCTGGACATGTAATGCGATTTGGAGACAACCACTGGACTATAACTATTACTGACTGGATCCCTTGGGATGTCAAAAGATCAAGTGGCCGCCCACCTACAAGATGGTCAGACTTTCTTGTCAAGACACTGAAGGAACAGTTTGAGGCTCTTCATATTCCTGAATCAACCAGATGCCATTGGGCTACATTGGCACGTGATAGGTTCCAATGGAAATGTTGCTGGCGCCCGCTCGAGCAAATAGATGTATAATAGGATTCAAGTGATCAAGTGATATATAAATATATACATTCATACATATATAAATATATAATTTGGCATATGTGTATATATTGATATGAAGTTACTGTGTAAAAATATTGGAAATGTTCATTTATCTCCCTTTTTTTCTTTTTTAAAATATTTTATTATACAACCATGAGATAGACAATTATGAAGATGTTCATAAGATGTTCATGTTTGGGTTTCGCCCGCATGCAGTGTTCCGGTGCCCGTCCCTCTGCCAGTGCCCATTTCCCACCACCAATGTCCTCGCTTTCTTTCCCCTTCCCTAGCCTGCCTCTATGGCAGGTTCTTTTTTTAAATTTTATTATCCCCCCCCAAATATTATTACACCGTTTTAGACACACAATTGAAAGATGCTCATGTAGAGTTCTGGCTCTACAGTGTTCCAACACGCACCCTCCACCCAAACCCATCTCCCATCACCAATGTCCCCACCTCCCTACCCCCTCCCACCCCTCAACTACTTGGCGGGTTCTGTATGTCATTTCTTTCCTCTTTATATCTCCTCCCAACAAACTATACTGCTCTTCGTGGAATGCAGTGCATCAAAAGACATTACTCTTTCACTATTTTAGTGGACCGTGCGGCCTGGGCTCGAACTGGTTTTGCTCTGTTCATCTGGTCGTGAGGCAGTTTCCCAGCGTCCGGACAGCGAAAATGGTGGCTAGTGTGATGGGCGAGTCTCATCCGGCTGCTTCTGGGACCCTCCAGAGGCAACGGGCCCCACTCCCAAAACCCATCTGCCCTCCTCGGGCTCCATGGTCAGCTGGGCCTGGCACGAAGCCGAAGTTCCAGCCTCCCCAGCGGCTTGTCCATTTATCTCCCTTTTGTTTTTCAATTTTGGACCACATCTGGTGATGCTCAGGGCTTATTCCTGGCTCTCTGCTGAGGGATCACTTCTGGCAAGACTCAGAGGACCATGCTGAACCCAGGTCAGCTGCAAGCAATGCCAATACCCTACCCACTGTACTATCTTTCCTACCCTCACCTTTCAGCTTTTATTTTTATATTTTGCCCTTTGGGTCACACCCAGCAATGCTCAGGGGTAGCTCCTGGCTCTGCACTCAGGAATTACTCTGGCAGTGCTTGGGGACCATATGGGATGCTGGGGATTGAACCCGGGTTGGCAGTGTGCAAGGCAAATGCCCTACCTGCTGGAATATTGCTGTGGCCCAGCTGTCAGCTTTTAAAGCATGCTAATATTCCCACTCCTATGAGGTCTCTATTGTAAACCATGCTGGCCTCAAGATCTGTGATGTGGAGGGGTCCTTGATGACAGCTGTAGAATCAGAGTGACTTGTGAGTGTACAACTTTATCTTGGGGAGTTACCTGGAAGCTATAACCAGGAATGGTGGTCAAGATTCCTGGTTTACACCCTTCAGGCTTCCCTTGCGCTCCCCTCTGGCTTCCATGATGCTGTGGTGCTTCTTTTCTGGTCAGAGGTAGGGTAGCAGGAGGCACGGGAAGTTGACTGACTCAGGCCATTTTGGAAGAAGGCTAATGTGGCGCTCTGCAGGGCCAATAGCTTCTGCACCATCGAGTCAAAGTGCAACAATGGTGGCCTCGGTGTCTGTTCCCAGGGAGGGCTTCAGCCACCTGTGGCCTTATTGACTAGCGCTTGAGACTAGCCAATGGTTCTGCTCTGTGCATGATATAAGGACTTTCCCTATCATTCCTTTGCTCTGGGTGCCAGGGTCAAAGTGCTTGCGTGCTTTTTGTGATTGAAGGGTGAACTCTCTGGGGTGCATCTCAGGGGAGTCTATGTGTCACATGTGCGAGATCCTGGGTTCGATCCATGGCAATAGGGAAAAAGGAGGGACGGGGTGGGGGTGGGAATGTTGACTTGAGTCTCATGGTCCCATGGTGCCTACTGGGTTTCCCTAGTCTTGGGTTTCCTCTTTGGTTTTCAAAGCTTAGAAGTTTCAAAGCCAGGGTTAGGGATTCAGCTGTGGGGCACGAACCAGCCTTCTCTGGGAGACCCTCCTTTGTCAGTGTTCTTCCTCCCCGTTGCAGGTCTCTTGGGTGGGGGAGTTCCTGAGAGATGGCTCTTTTTTGGCGGGGGTTGGGCCACACCTGGTGGTACTCAAGGCTGATTCCTGGCTCTGAACTCAGGCATCATTCCTGGCGGGATCGGGGACCATGTAGGATGCTGGAGATCCAAGCCAGGTCAGCTGTGTGCAAGACAAGTCCCCGACCCACTATAGTCTCACTTCATCCCCAGCTGGTACGGTGCCTTTTTGTTTTCCACCCATTTAGGTCTGGCCCTTCTGGCCCTGATGCAATGCAGTGTTTCCCCTTGCTCAGAGTGTTTTCAGGGAGGATGGCTCTGCGTGGAGCCAGCAGCACCACAGGCAGTGGGAGGAGAGAAGCCCTGGACCCTTGCATACTGCCATCTCAAGCTGCCGCTGTAGTGCTTCCAGAGTCATTAGAGGACTCAGAAGATGGGGCTCTTTTTCAGAAACCAGCGCTGACTGTTGATGGCTTTCACTGAGTGTTTAATTGAGAATACAGGTTGGGTTTCTCCGTAATTAACATAGGAAATAGAATCCTCTTCTTTATTAGAGTAAGCTGCATGGATGTTTGTGATAGGCCTATTTCCAAAATGTCTCGCTGTTAAGTATAATTTAGAGATAAAGAGAGTAAAGTGTTCCTTAAGCATGCTGGCTATTTTTCTGGAGAAATGACAGGAGCATGGTGATACAAAGTCTGTGCATATAGACTCTTTTGGTAGACAAGATGGTCTTTTAGTACTTCTTTAGAACATTCTTTTTAGAGAAATGATTACATTGAAGTAATTCTAAAAGTCATTATTAATAAAACATTTACAAATTAATTTCCAGGGGTGTATGATGGGTGATTTGGACTGCTTTTTCCTCCATAGAAAATATTTGTACTTTATTTTACAGGTGTTTTCTATGGAGGAAGGAGTGGTCCGGGTCGCCTATCATACACGCCCGAAATCATGGAGGAGGGCTGGGGGAGGGGGAGGGAACCGGGACGTTGGTGGTGGGAGATGGGCACTGGTGGAGGGACGGGTGCTGGAACACTGTGTGACCAAAACCCAAATATGAACTTTTTAATTGTATATCTTTGTAATTGTAAAAATAAAAAGAATTTTAAAAAAATTAAAAAATATGCAAAAAAATAAACACAACCCATCCTGGCAATGAAAAAAAAATAAAATAAAATAAAATAAAATAAAAAAATAATCCCTTATATGAATTACTGCAATGAGCGCCTAAAATGGGTTTCCTTACTTCTGACCTTGCCACTTTTCACTTTCTTCTCAATCTAGCAGTTGGAGTAATATGTTTAGAACATAAATATTTCAAGTTATTTCTCTGAGGAAAACCTTATAGGTATCCCCATTTCATGAAGAGAAAAGTAAACTAAGTCTTAAATGACCTTTAAGAGTCTTTTACCTTAAATAGTCTTTGCATGAGTTGTGACCCTCATCCTTTCTTTGGGGACTGTCCCTCATTCTCACTTTACTTCACTTATAATGGTCCCCCACTTTTCCTTGATAATATGACCTTAGTACTACGTTTTCCATCTGAGTGGATGCTTTTCTCTCAAGTATCCACTTGCATAATTCTATTACCTTCATTGAGCTTTTGTTTATTCAAATCTCATCTTTTTAATATAACCTTTTTAATCAACCCGTGAAATAATGACATCTACTTCCTTCCCTGTACAAGCTCTCGAAATCCCTGTTATACTCTTCTCATGCTTTGTTTCCTTTAAAATTTTTATTATATCTTATAAATTAATTATTCTTATGCTGATTGGTTATTTAGCATCTTAACCATCTATCATGTAAGCCCCACAAAGGGCTTTAATTGCTGCTAATATACCCTAAGTGCATGCAACAGAGTTTGGCACCTAGTATTATCTTATGAAACTTTCTAGAGATCCAGAGGAAGGCTGAGTGGCTGGCTTAAAGGACCTGATTTGCAAGCAAAAGACCATTAGCTCCATGACTCATAGAGGCCACAGGTGGGGTCATACTATAGGCATTGCTCTCTGGCATCCACAGTACCAAACAGAGTGTGTGGTCTTTGAGTCATTGTCGGTGTAAGCAAGAAGCACTACAACCAAAAGTGAGCAACCAGCAGGGTCAGGAGTGAACTCACAACAAGCATGTCTCTCCAACTATCACAACCACATATGAGCAACATTATGTGTGTGTGTGTGTGTGTGTGTGTGTGTGTGTGTGCATGGTGTCTGGTCATTGCAATAATAATAGTAACAGAAAAAAAGAGAAATATCAGCAACCACCATGCAAATTCACCTACTGATTGTCCACTGGATCTTTCAGGAGATCACACCAAGCAGATAAATTCATGGAATACTTCACAATTAAAAACAGCCAACCCCATCAAAAAATGGGGAGAAGAAATGAACAGAAGCTTCCAAAAAAGAAGAAATTCGATTGGCCAAAAGGCATATGAAAAGTGCTCTTCATCATTAATCATCAGGGAGATGCAAATCAAAACAACAATGAGGTACCATCTCACACCACAGTGACTGGCACACATCCAAAACAGCAAGAACAACCAGTGCTGGCATGGATGTGGGGGAAAAAGGGACCCTCGTCCACTGTTGGTGGGAGTGCCGATTCGCCCAGCCCTTTTGGAAAACAATATGGGCATTGCTCCGAAAACTAGATATTGGGTTCCCATTTGATCCAGCAATAGCACTCCTGGGGATATACCCGAGAGACCAAAAACACATAGCAGAAACACTATTTGTACTTCTTTGTTCATCGCAACGCTATTCACGATAGCTAGAATATGGAAACAACCTAAATGCCTGAGAACAGAGGACTGGCTAAAGAAACTGTGGTACATCTAAACGATGGAATACTATGCAGTTGTCAGAAAAGACGAAATTTTGAAATTTACCTGCAAATGGATGGACATGAAGACTATCATGCTGAGTGAAATTAGTCAGAAGGACAAAGACAGATATAGAATGACTGCATTCATTAATGGGATATAAATATATACCAGTGTTTTACTGAGTGTGGGCAATGGTAATGTCAGACTAGAACTCACCATTGAATATGCACAAAGAGACTTAAATGATAAACTCTGAATGTCTGCAGGGCTAGCCATAATGTGTAAAAGAAGGGGGAGAGAGATGCAGAGACAGAGAGAGAGAGACAGAGAGAGAAAGAGAGGAGAAGGGGTACTTGCTACTGAGGCAGCCTGGGGGTGGACGGGAAGGGGTGTGGGTACTCTGGTGGTGGTGATGGGGCACTGGTGGAGTGATGGATGCTGGAATACTGTATTACCAAGAACCAATTATGAACACCTTTGTAACTGTATGTTTCACTCTGGTATAAAAAATTAAACTAAATTAATGCAATCTTGTGGCATTAATGTATTTAATAAAATGAATTTTTACATACCTAATTCATAGACACATACACAGATATGTAGGGTTTATATAAATGTTATCAAAATTTCCATATTTAATATTCAGTGATCATCAATATCCATCAGAGAAAAATAAAAATAAAAGCACTGAAACAAAGTGTCAGCAAGACACTTTTTGGAAAAAGTCAGTAATAGGTGTCATAAGACAGGATAGAATTCTCTACTCAAATTTTATCCTCCTATACAAAGTGCCATCCATTCTTTGGACTTTCCGACATTTCATACTTTAGGAACAACCTCTTTTATTAAGAATCTCAAATTGTCCCATATGTTTATCTTTTCTTCTAGCTGTCTTGTTTCTTCTTTGAAGATTTTTTTTAGCTTCAATCTCGTGAAGGGTTTTTCCTATATTTTCTTCAATGTACTTTATGGATTCAGGTCTGATATTGAGATCTTTAATCCATTTTGATCTGATTTTGTGCATGGTGATAGACAGAGGTCTAAATTCATTTTTTACATGTAGCTGCCCAGTTTTCCCAGCACCACTTGTTGAAGAGGCTTTCCTTGCTCCATTTCATACTTTTTGATCCTTTATCTAAGATTAGTTGTTCATGTATTGAGGCTGGTTGTCAGGATACTCAACTCTATTCCATAGGTCCACAGGTCTATTTTTATTCTAATACCACACTGTTTTAATTACCACTGATTTGTAGTAGTGTTTGAAGTTGGGAAAGGTGAAGCCTCCTAACCTTTTTTTCCAAGGATTGCTTTAGCTATCCGTGGGGGTTTATTATTCCATACAAATTTCCAGAAGTGTTTGGTCAATTTCTTTGAAGAATATCATGGGTATCCTTATAGGGATGGCATTGAATTTGTATAAAGCTCTAGGGAGTATTACCATATTGACAACGTTGATTCTCCCTATCCATGAGCAGGGAATGTGTTTCCACTTCCTTGTGTCCTCTTTTATTTCTTGAAGTAATGTTTTGTAGTTCTCTTTGTAGAGGTCCTTACGTTCTTCATTAAACTGATTCCTAGATATTTAATTTTCTGTGGGACAATTCAGAATGGGACCGTGTTCTTAATATCCCTTTCTTCTCTTTCGTTATTTGTATATAGGAAAGCCACTGACTTTTGGGTATTGATTTTTACCCTGCCACTCTACTATAAGCATCTATTGTTTCTAGTAGTTTTATGGTAGAGAGTTTGGGGTCCTCTAGGTATAATATCATGTCATCTGCGAATAGTGATAGCTTGACTTATTCCTTGCCTATCTGGATGCCCTTAATGTCCTTTTTCTTCTCTGACTGCTATGGCAAGCTAAAGAGCTTCTGTACCTCAAAAGAAACAGTGACCAAGACACAAAGAGAGTCCACAGAATGGGAAAAGAATTCTCACCCAATACCCATCTGATAAGGAGTTAACATCCAGGATATATCAGGCACTGGTAGAACTTTACAAGATGAAACAACGAACCCCATCAAAAATGGGGAGAAGAAATGAACAGAAACTTCAGCAAGGAAGAAATTCAAATGGCCAAAAGACATATGAAAAAATGTTCATAATCATTAATCATCAGAGAGATGAAAATCAAAACAACAATAAGATATCACCTCACACCACAGAGACTGGCCCATATCCAAAAGGGTAAAAGCAACAAGTGCGGAGAAAAGGGGACACTCATTCACTGTTGGTGGGAATGTCAACTGGTACAGCTTTTTAGAAAACAATATGGACGTTCCTTCAAAACTGCCATTTGACCCAGCCATACCACTCCTGGAATCTACTCTGGGAAACCAAAACACGCAGCACAAACACCATCCCTACTTTTATATTTATAGCAGCATTATTCACAATAGCCAGAATCTGTAAACAACCAGAGTGCCCGGAATTGATGACTGGATAAAGAAACTTTTGGTACATCTACACAAAGGAATACTATGCAGCTGTTAGGAAAAATGAAGTTATGAAATTTGCCTATAAATGGATGGACATGGAGAGGATCATGGGGAGTGAAATTAGAAGGAGAGAGACAGATATAGAATGACTGCATTTATTTGCATAACATAAATATATATACATATATATATATATATATATATATATACATATTATGATACCAATATCCAAGGTCAGGCGAAATGTAGATCAGGAGGTCTTGCCAAAAGTTGAAACTACCACAAATGTGTGGGAGCAGAGGTTAGGTAAGACAGAGAAAAGGAACAGTGGACCAATGATTGTTGAAAGTCTATTACAATCCACAACATGTAAGAAGAGAGAGAGAGAGAGAGAGAGAGAGAGAGAGAGAGAAAGAGAGTGAGAGAAAGCGAAAGAGAAAGAGAGAAAAGAGATGGAGAACCTGCCAGGAGGCAGGCTAGGGAGGGGGAGGGTATCGGGGACATCGGTGGTGGGAGGTGGGCACTGGTGAAGGGATGGGTGAAGGGAGGGTGCTGGAACACTGTATGGCTTTAAACCCAAACATGAACATTTTCGTAATTGTCAAAAATGAATAAATTAAAAAAATCAAAATCAAAAAAAAAAAATTAAAAAAAGAAAGTCAAATTGTTTTGCTCTCTAAAAACTGCTTCTGAACTCACATCTCCAGTTTACTATTATTATTTCAACTTTGTCAGACTCAAAGAACCACAAAATAAATAACGAATGAATGAATGAATAAATAAATAAATAAATAAACAAATAAATAAATACATACATACATACATTCATGGAACACCAATCCCTGAGGCTAACCACTTATGTCAAGGTGGGCAGCTCGACCACACTGCCAGCTGAAATGCCAGGAGCCTCACCTGCACCCCACTGCTACAGCCACAAACAAAGGAGCAGCTCCACTGCTTCACGAATAGTCTCTGCAGAGAGCAAACTGAATAATTTCAGGTACCCAGTGTCCAGTCTGAGAATTCGAGGTTTTGCCCAGTCAGGCTGGGTTAGGCTCCCCCACCACCCCTTTCCTCCACTTCAGAAGCCCAAGCATCCAAGCCGCCGCTCACAGCCATTCATATTGGCTCAGACCATAGATCCTGAGGTCTCTGAAAATTCAGTCCCTCAATACGAAACTCCAGTAGGAACACACCAAAACAGATGGGAAAGTAACATAGAAACCAAAGAAACAAAGAACAAGAAATAACAACACAGATGGCTCAACTAGCAACAGAGACAGCTTAATAGAATTAGTAGACAAGGACTTCACAACACCACAGTTAGATATAGCAATTTACACATAAGTTGATTTTTATGCCTATTGATTTTAATATTGAAATTTTGTTACCTAATAAATTTATTTTTCTTTATTTTTTATTTACTTTTGCTTTTGGGTCACTCTCAGCAATGCTCATGGGTTACGCCTGACTGCACTGGGGGAATTACCCCTGGCAGTGCTTTGAGGACCATATGGGATGCCGGGGATAAAACCCGGTAGGCCACTCACAGGGCAACGCTGTACTACTACTCCAGCCCCACCTAGTCGATTTGAATTCTAGAATTTTGTCAACATTTTGTGGTTTTATCTACATTAAAAATAGATTTTAATTTTTTAATAAAAA